>PDUO01000090.1:5885-97006 GCA_003008705.1 Pezicula radicicola | reverse complement strand
GGAAGGTTTCCAAGGTGTCGGGTTGTCGTGCTTAAATGTATATGATATGATTCAGGGATGGAGACCGCTCGGGGTGGGAAGACTGTTAAAGTTCTGGTACTCAATCGTGTGGTAAATAATATGATATTATACCTCAGAACAAAGGAAGTTAAGGACGCCTCGCCCCGACCTGTTTCGGCTACCCGTACAGTAATTTGGTGACTACGCCCGGCTATAGAAATCAACGAATAAGCCTCGGTATTGCCTAGACTTAGACTAATAGCAGTTGTATTAGCGATCCCCAGAGAGCTACAGCTAATCCCAGTGGTATCACGTATTGTTTCTGCCATAATTTGTATAAACCAGAGATAGGGGAGATGAGTGTGCCACCAAGCTATATGAAAGAATACTCTCTAACTAAGAAATTGCCACGGGTACTGGTTTAGAGCAGGGTACAAAGAAAATAATCTAGTCAATTGGCCAACGTAGCACTGCTGGGCCATTTTTTACGCTTAGAGCCATTGCACATAGGCAGCACGATATTGATACCTAAAGAGGACATCGGGGCTACTATATGTGAGGGTAATCAAAGGCGCAAACAATGATACTTTCTTCGGGGTTAAGCTTACATGGGGAGCCTACTAAGAGGCTCTTATAGAGCTATGTAGTAAGTTACGTAGGGGCCTTAACCCGACTCAAAAGTCTTGTCACACATTAGATTCCAAGGAATCCTAGAGCTGTAGGAAAAGTGCTTCTACTCGTACTAGTCGCCGTACAACATTCTGACCATGTTCCCCTATTTTGCAATTTACCATACTTTATCGCACAAAACCAATTGCTCCCTGCATGAATCTTTTAATGTTGGACGTCCCTACAATTTTGCCCGCTCGGGAACGTCTTTGACGACATATCCCCTCTCCCCCGTTTGCTCTCTGTCGCGTAGTACCCTCCTCAAGATCTTACTACTTGGGCTTTTCGGTATCTCGGTGATAAATTCGACTTCCTTCACCCATTTATAGCGCACCCGCTTATCTTTCATATATTGAATCAGTTTCCTCCCAATGGCATCACCAGGGTCGACATTGCTGTTCAGTGTCACATACGCCTTGGGCCGTTCGGCACTGTAATCATCGGGTACCCCTATCACAACGCAATTATTAACATCGGGGTGGCCTATTAAGAGATACTCCAGATCGGCCGGCGGAACTTGTTGGCCCTTGACCTTGATTATCTCTTTGATCCGGTCTACAATACGGATGAAGCCTTGGTCATTAATACAACCAATATCCCCTGTATGTAGAAAACCGTCGGCACCGAAGGTCTTGGCCGATTCCCTCGTATTCGCAAGGTACCCCATCGCGATCTGTGGGCCTTTGGCAAGGATTTCGCCTGTTTCATTTAGCCCTAGCTCTTTACCTATATGTAGGTCGATGACTTTCACTTCTGTCGAACCCAGAAGCACCCCCCCGTTGTTGGCATATTCAAAGCCGTAGAATTCAGGTGGGTAGGTTGTGAGGCAGCAGCATGACAACCCACGGCATCTTCTTGGCAAGCAGCTGAATAATTTCAAGGCCCAGGGGAGCTGCGCCATATACGATACGCTTTAAGTATGTTATATTATAGTCATTCACGATCGGGTCGCGTACTAATCGTATGACAATCGACGGGACGAGAGAGAGGTCTGTTATCTAATAGTTGATGATAGCCTTCAGGAAATCTTCTATGGTGAACTGTGGAAGCATGACACATTCGTCGTTACTAGCAATAGGCCAGTTCAGGAAGCGCACGAGCCCGCTGACTAGGAGTCCGTTAGTATTGTTACGGTAGAGTTAATGTTCAGCTATATGGCTATTCTTACTATGGAACAGGGGAAGGTATACCAAGAACCTTTTCTGTTCAGGCCCGGCCACATCCTTCAACTGAAGACATTGAGCAATCACATTCCTATGAGACAGCATTACCTATTGTTATAAGTTAATAGTTAAGTCATCTAGGGTGCCCAAGAGACAGATTCGCGGATATATACCACTTTTGGCAGGCTTGTTGTACCGCTACTAAAGTTTAGAAAACCACAAATATCATTTATACCACCCCGTAGGATGCAATAGAAGGGGACCTTGCTATGTTTACTATAACTCTTACCAATTTCCAACAGCTGCTTCATCGTAGTGTAGCCCTCGACCTCTCCTTCTAATAAAAAGATACGGTCCTTAGGGATCCCGGCTTCCTCTGCAGTGGCCAGAGCAACTTTAATAGAGTTAGACACTGTCATAATATACTTGGCTTCCGCCGTCTTGAGAGCACTTGCCATCTCGTCTACGCTATTCGTAGGAGATACGCCGTTGACCCTTCCACCTGGTATTTCGCGTCAGCTTCTATCTCCAGCAGGCATTCGACTGTAGGTGGTTTCATCGCCCAAGGATCAGTGGAAGGGGGCCGTTTCTCGAACACACCTGCTCTCAAGACGGCGAACATAGCTACCGGATACGATATCGTATTCTGGCTAAAGAGCGATACCGTGTCTGTCTTCTGCAAGTCGTACTTTTTCACCAAGGCTGTACATAGATAAGTTGAGTACTCCTTCACCTGGAAGAAGTCCAGCCGCTCCTGGGTAGCAGCATTAGTGAAGCCGCAGACCTCGTTGGGTAGATAGTTAAGCAATACTGAGTATCTCGGGTCTTCGAAAGCCCATTCTCATACGGTCAAATCCGTGGGATCTGCTCACAGAGAGGCGATAATTAGCAAATGGAATATCCCAGACAGCAGCATTGGCTTACATTCAACATCGAGATATCTAGATTTGGAAACCATTTTGGATTCGTATCAAACGGGTGCAGAGGAGCCAACAATGACTTCCCCTCGTTATTAACCCGAGATTATGAGTTCTAAGGATGCGGCATCAAAGTGTAGGGTATGAGCAGGTTCTCGGGGGAGGGGGTGGTGGATAGTTGGGGCGGCTTTAGCTTGTAGGAAGATTTATATAGCCTTGGCCGAATACCGGGGTCCTTACTGTACATCGGGTTTCGGTCGTGCGCTGTACGTTATACTCCCACTAGCTAGAGTACGGTAGAGTGTGTCCTGCCATCTCTATCCGTAGTAGAAATCCTTAAATCGACGAACTTATTGCCCGGTCTGAGGATGCCTGAGTCAATTTTACATATGGTGGTGATCGAACAGCCCACTATTACTGCTCCCGGTATCTCAGCTGGGCCAGCAGCTACCCATAGATTTTCAGTCTCTATACACCCAAGTAAGCTAGCTACACAAAATACAAAAGAGCACACCTTTCCCAGCTCTGAAAACCACCCGCTAGGAATCTTGCGTTGTATACCACGCCAGTACCAAGGTGGGAAGTGGCCTCGGCCTTCGGAAAGCTAACCCTCCATATACTATATACAATATGTCCCATTGCATCGAGTACGTCTAAACATCCGTGGGTATATATGTACTTTTATGAGCATAAGTAATCCTGTAGTCTTTGTTGCTACCTTTTGAGATTCTCTCCTAGTCCTTTCGAGTCCTGTACATCGATTCTGTATTTACAAGCAGCCAAATATGGCTATACAGGCCAATGTATCAGTTAATGGCACAAAGCCGGTTGACGAGGCTTTTATCCGCGCGGCGATTAATAACTCTAATCTGAACGCCCTGCGTCTTGCCCTGCTCCAAGTAACTGGTAACCCTGATTTGGCCAAGATGCGCACTCGGCGCCATGCTATACGCGGCGGTGCCATGTTTTCGCACGTTCTGGACGAGAAAGACGCTCCAGCCCTAAAGGAAAAGGCCTTTTCCTATCTCTCAAAGCACAAGATAGACGATCCTGTTCCCCCGCCACCATTATCAAAGGCCGAGGTGAAGAAGTTAATCGACATCTTTGGCGATGAGCCTGTTGGGGAGCGCGAATTCAACTACGACTACGAAGAGCTAGCGTTCGAAGAATTTCCCCGCGCTGCTCAGTGGACAGCTAAGAAGCCCATCGCCGAAATGATTGCAAAGTTCAAAATAATTGTTGTTGGCGGTGGCATCAGTGGCTTCGCCGCCGCCGTGTAATTCAAGCGGCTCGGCCTCCACTTCCAGGTGCTCGAGCGGCAGCGAGGCATTGGGGGCACCTGGCTCCTCAACACGTATCCTGATGCGCGTGTCGATACATCGAGTTATCTCTTTTAGTTTAAGTTTGTCAAGAACTACCCATGGTCCGAGTATTTCGCTACGGCTGGCGAAACGCGGAAATACCTTGAAGACGTGGTAGAGCAATACCAGGCCAAGGATCACTTTTACTTTAACCGTGAAGTAGTCAGCGCCATATAGCACGAAGACACAAGCGAATGGGAGCTCACCGTTAACTATACCGATAGCCATATCGAGACACTTAGGTGCAACGCTGTCGTCAGTGGTAGCGGCCTTTTTACGACCCCTAATGAGCCAAATATAAAAGGCATCAAGGACTTCAAGGGCCCGATGTTTCACACCACCAAGTGGGACCATAGTGTCGACTATCGCAATAAACACGTAGCTCTCCTGGGCACAGGATCAACGGGGACCCAACTCGCTGCCAGCGTTGCCTCCCAGGCTAAGTCGCTCACTGTCTACCAGCGTACACCAAATTGGATCATGAACATGGATGGCTATAAATCGCTTATAGACGACCATGTACGCTACATCTTTGACCACATGCCTTACTACTGGAACTGGTATTGCTATTCAGCCCACATTACATCTCAGCAGCTGCAGTATCTCCAAACCTATGACCAGGAATGGCAAGCAAATGGTGGTAAGATCAACAAGCGTAACGATCTGGTGCGTCAAAACCTCACCAATTATATTGAATCCAAGGCAAAAGACATCCCAGGCCTACTGGAGAAAATTCTGCCTAAGTATCCGCCGTTGGTGCGCCGGTTGGTTGTGGACAATGGCTTTTATGATATACTGAGGCGCAAAAACGTGGAGCTTATAACGGACAAGATCGATACATTTACTGAGACAGGCATTAAGACTGCTGACGGCGTGGAGCGCAAGTACGATATCGTTGTGCTCGGGACCGGCTTCAAGGTGTCCCAGTACTTCTTCCCATGCAAGTATGTCGGCCGGAATAGGGAGACGACGGAAGAGCTGTGGAAGAAGGATGGCGTGCGTTCATATCTTGGTCTCGCGATGCCCGGTTTCCCTAACTTCTTCAGCTTCTATGGTCTAAACCACCAGCCGCGTTCGGGCGGCTTCTATTCATAGGGGGAGATTTGGTCGCGGTACACTGCCACGGCGTTAATTCATCTAATAGAGAACGATAAGAAGTCGATTGAGGTCCGCAAAGACGCTTTTGATGACTACAATGCTAAGATCGACGAGGAGTCCAAGGACCTTATTTGGGAACAGGAGGGCGCTGGATACTACGTAAACGATTTCGGGCGCCAAAGTGTCAACGTACCATGGTATACTGCGGACTACCATCGCATGGTATCCACACCCAACTTCAATGACTTTGAGATCCGATAGATGGAGTGACTCGAGGGTATGGCTCGCAAGTCGCCTGTGCTATAGTTTAGATTCTCTGCTAGATATTGAGGGTTTGGTCTATTTTCTAAGCCTGGTACTTCTGACTCTGTAGCTGGTATACGTTTTGTAAATAATGTAAACAAGATCCTACCTTGTTTAGATAACTACCTAGACAGACTCCCACAAATAAAGTCCTCGATTTATTCTATGCATCTCGGTGTATTTCGCTTACGCTTTACAGTATCTTATTTAGCTCCATTTTGAACTCACGACTAACTTCATTTATTAGAGAAGAATAAAACGAAATAAAAACTAATAAATAGAAATTTAATTACAAGAAATTTATCTTCAACAAGCCCTTCATTACTACTAATTCAAAGTTTATCCCTTCTAAAGGTAGTGTTCCAGAGTCCCATTTACTATCAATTAGTTGAAGCAATTTTCTGTTAGCCGTTCGCTCAATCTCCCAAGGTTACGCCTGTGATATATAGTGACTTTTGTTATTCACAAATTCAGACAAATATATACTCCGACTGTTCGACGGAAGCTCGTAATAATTATTTACAGCTTGGAACCCGAAGCCAGCAATTCAGCGCCCCCACTGCTAATACAGAGTTTACCTGTCTCCTTGACTCTCGTTTGGAATAACACTGTCTGACCCTCCTTCCACATCTCGACCTGCAGGGTTTGACCCGGAAGAACTGTAGCAGAGAATCTCGTCTTAATGTTCTTGAAGGCGCCATAGCGGGCTAAAATATGCTTTCCAGTGAGTCTAAATGAACACAGCCTATGTAAAATGGGCCCATCTTTGAAGCCAGCAGCCTAGGCAACGGCAGGGTCAATGTGTAATGGGTTTCTATCGGTATAGAGCGGCCTGATCTTTGGAAGTCTTTTCCACTGCAATACAGTCCGGCGCCTGTCTTGGGATGGTATAAGTAGCAGCGGCCTTCCCCCGGTTGACGGTAGCGCTTCGAGAACCACTAAAACCACTGGATCCGCGGACAAAGAGAGGCGTCTCATTGTAGAATAAGTCTTCTCCGGTCTACGCATCAACACTGGTTGCTCCAGTCACGACCACCACAGCGTTTCCCTTGTCGGTGATGTCAACCAATATGGGATGCGATTGGATCTGCGCTGATGTGGGAATAGGCCACTTGTGGATCTCGAGATATTGCTCGCCATGCAGAAGCCTCTCATATGAGAAATTCGGCACCATCTTACTAAAATCAAAAGGCTTTTCCGTCGTATACGGTACAATAGCACTGTACGTAGGCTGGACGTGGAAATTGGGATGACCTTTGTATGCCAGGGCGAGTTGATCGCTGGTTGCGCCCAGCGAGATGTTGTACAAAATAGCATCTCGCTCAGTATAAGTGAATTCTGAGCCCGGAAAATTGGTTTTCTTCGCTACCTCAATGGCAGCAAGGTATGGATTTTCTTCGGCCACGTTTGGAGAGGTTTGACCCATGAGCCGCTTGACAATACCAAGTATATTCCTCCGCCCATCATCGAGGGTTTCGGGGCTATCAGAGCGTCCGTCATCAAAGTTCGTGATTCTTCCCCACTGGTCGCGAATTGCTTCTGGGGTAAATTGGTCGATATCGAAGGTGTACCCACCGGAGCGCTGCCATCGCGTACGACCCTGCCAGCCACAGCCGGCTTCGTAGAGACCTCCAGTCGGTCTTTCCAGCACTTTGTCGGAACATAATGCGAGAACCATGGGCCCTACAAACTCTGGCTTACGTGTGTTGACGATGTCTTCACTTAGAACTATGCGAGTCAACTGTGTTCCGGCCGAGGGAGAGATGACATTAACGTAGATATTATATTTTTCTCCCTCCTGCGCGAGAGCTCGCGAGAATCCAAGAATACCCATTTTCTAACAATTATTAATTGCTGCAAAATCCCCGCGCGATCGTTAAGACTGGCGACTTACTGCTGTTGCGTAGTTTGCCTGACCGTAATTTCCATAGGTACCACTAGTACTGGTTGTGTTGACAATTCGCCTGTATTTCTGTTTCAACATATATGGATAAGCCGCTTTGGTGCAGGCGTAGGTGCCTCGGAGATGAATATTGATAATGTCATCCCATTGTCTCTCTGTTATGTTGGCAAATGCCTTATCTCGTAGAATGCCGGCGTTATTGACTAGAATATCGAGTCGGCCAAAATTGTCAATTACTACAAGAACCAACCTAGTTGATTAGTACATCTGCCAATGGGGTATATGGGGGACAGAGACTGTCCTTGCCATTCTAGTAGGAGAACTGAACAGAAGGATACCCCGTATATTGACATAAAGAAAAGGGTCGAGGCAGTATGATTTACCTGTTTTAATAACTAAGGCACCATCCTCAACCGATAACTTATTCCCAACAGCTTTTCCTCCAAAAGTGCGGATCTCTTCCACTATAGAATCTGGGTTGGCTATGTTATTAACTACAACAGAAGCACCTCGTTTTGCAAACTGAATACAATAGGTGCGTCCTAAGCTGCAGATATTTGAAGGTTAGCTCTGCGATATATTACGCTAGAAGGGCGTATTACCCAGCACCACCACCAGTTATCACGGCTACCCTGCCATCGAGTCTGATATCCTCCCCCGGGTCATTTTTCTTCTGTTTCTGTGCGGTTTCAAGGTGGGCCACCAAATTGGCAGTGGTGGTAGGATGATCGGGTCTCGAAAAGTCATTGATGTCTGCCCAACGCTTCAATACAGCGCCAGGAGTAAATGTTTCGTCACCTAGCGTTCATCAATCAGTCAGCTCGGGTTCGAAACTTTATCTCCAGTCCACCTTCTCGCTACATCTCTCGAGCTAGATGGTGAGGACTCTCTCGCCGCAGCTAAACTCACATTTTAGCACAGCTCCTGGGGAACGTTCCCATCGAAACTTAGAAATATGACCGGCACCGACTTCAAAAACGGAGCCAGACTCCTTATTAGTGGGATGAACGAGGAAAGCAACCAGAGGGGCGACATTCCCAGGACTCAGGTATTGCAGCACCTCAGGAGACATGATAGTTGCAGTCATCTAGCTCGCAGCAACAGGAGCAATTGCGTTTACTAAGATATTATATTTTATTCCTTCCTTCGCCAAGGTTTCTGTTATACCAAACACCCCCAGCTTAGCTGCTGAGTAGTTACACTGGCCAAAGTTGCCGAAGAGGCCTGCCGCCGACGATGTCATAATGATTCGCCCGTATTTTTGTCTGCGGAATATCCGCCAGGCGGCCTGGGTGCATTTGAATACACCTGATACTTGGTGTTATACAAGGGTCGAATGTTACACTGCATTTAAGGATTCCAGAGGTGTACTCACCTTTAATATAAACGGCCTCAATGTCATCCCACTGCTTGTCAGTTATATTTTTGAAGCTGACATCTCGTAGAATTCCTACGTTATTAATCAAGATATCTAACCTTCCAAACTTTTGGACAGCATACTGAATGATTGCATCCCCATCGACAACACTACTGTAGTTGGCGGCAGCTTTTCCGCCTACGCTGACTATCTCGGGAACCACACCATCGGCTGCCTATTTTAAGTTTAGCTCGGAGACTGGTCCAATTGAGTATACATCGTGTACCTTGCTTAAGATATTATTGACAATAATAGAGACTCCTTTCGAGGCCAGATAGTGGGAATATGCCTTTCCTAATCTACCACCACCTCCTGTGATAACCCGTGCCCTTTGAACTGGTCATTAGTATGTCTAGATTATTTCTAAATATATACTTAAATTTTACTTGCGTAACGTAACACTAGGAAAAAGTGAAAGCAGAGTCATTTGTCAGTACCATATACAACATCAACTCCAGTCTACTATGCACTTAGTGTGTATGCCATAACCGCATCTTAATATATCATAGTCTCTCCTTGCCTAGGGCTGGTGTCTTTGCATGAAACTCCTTTACCAGTTGTCTAATAGCAAGATCCAACATGACGTCCTCGCTGCCTCCCAGTATCCTTGAAGCTGGAACCTCACGGTAAATCTTTTCCACCAGCTCTCCTTGCCCCGTACTAGTATACTCGTTTCCCCCAAACAGTAGAACGGTATATCTCGCGTATTTATCAAGCACCAGACCTGCCCTCGCTTTTATAAGCGCCACAGACCCACCAAGCTCTGAGCGCGACTCCTGACCTTTCATTTGTAATCCTAACTCAAGTCTAAGGTTAACATTCGGTTGTGAATCACTCGTTATAAGAATAAATAAGCTTACCACTTTTTTTTGCCGTTGACAATGTAATATTTTCCGCAATCGCTCTTCTCGGCTGTTGTTCAGACATTTGCAACGTCACTACCTGCATCAGGCTCTGTGATAGCGATACATATCCTCTTTTCGCCCCGAATGAGTTCAGGAAGAAAACGCTACTGCAAGTCTCGGCTGCTATACGTAATGAGGGGCGGTATGCTATAAGCCATGCTAGTCGACAATGAAGATACAGGGCCACCAAAGCCAAGCCTGCGCATCTTACTAATGTAGATGGTAAAGTGGAAGTAATTGAAATCTTCAATCTTCAACCCACTAAGAAGCTTAATGATCCCCATGCTTTTGAGCAAGTCGATTGGCAAGGGAGCGGGCAAATTGGGAATCAGCATGTTGTGCTTCGTAAAGGTCTTAAAGACGTGGTCGGGCACTTCTCCTGCCGTCTCCCACTCTAACGCATGTGGCTCGAGGTGTTCCGAGATGAGCTCATGACATACCCTCTGCTATTTACTATACGACTCTGTATAGTATAGAGACGTCAGACCCATGAGCCATAGTACTTAAGAAAATAGAACTAGTACTTTCGACTGTCGGGACATAATTGTAGATAGCTTGAGTCTTCTACAAACTTCGAAAGACAGTAGCAACAAGGTCACATATACTAGCAGTAGAACTTACGACTCAAAAGCCATTTCACCTGGGTAAAGCCTTGGCATCTAGGAACCAATAACAGGTAGCTTTGAGCAATTTTTTTTTGTATTACATTACATTGCACAGCTCGGCTACCTTCTTCGTAGATCACCGAGGCCCGAGTACACGCCTGATAACGTTGCCATTCGCACCTGACTTGACTCTACACCGATTCTATTGTTGAAGCAGCAAAGAAGAGATCAAAGAGACGTAGGTCTTGGCAAGAGCGAGTTATTCTACTTAGTTTCTGTATGTTAACTTACTCTAGATGCTGCCCCTTAATATATGTACATTCCCCAACTAAAGTGCCCCCCCCCCTGTTCAGCCGCCCAATTTCCAGAGCACTCCCACTCTCGTCGCGTCTTTTGCTTGAAGCGCTCTTTGAATATCAAGTGCATAGGCGGCCATGATCTGCTGTCTTCCCTCGGTAACTCCCTATATCCCAAGTCTTCCGGTCGGATCTCTAAGCCTCTCAGCAAGTTTACGAAGAACTGTGGCTCCAATGCACCAACTGACATGTATCTATCAGGATCTTTATATTTATAGCACCTGTAAAAGGGGCAGCCTCCGTCTAGCAGGTTGGTACCTCTCTTGCCGTTCCACATGGCCTCCTTGGTCCTTAACTGCGGGATCGTACCCAGATAGCTGACACTGTCGACCATATTAGCCTCGACGATCTATCCTCTTTCGGTCAAGCCGCGGTGGATTATGGCCAACAGCACGCCAGTAAAGGCAGCCAGGCCTCCGCCGGCATAGTCAGCCAGTATATTGCCTGGTGGAGATGGACATTCACCACCACTGCCTAGTATACTCGAAACTCCCGAAACAGCAAGATAATTGATATCATGGCCAGCCATGTTCTTGTACTTTTCATCGCGTCGAAACCCAGTAAGACGGAGAACAATCAGCCGTGGATTATCTTCTAATAGTTTCGTCGGATCAAGTCCCAAGTTTTCCAATACACCAGGTCGGAACGGGTCAATAAATACATCAACATTGTTGAGAAGGGACCTGAGGAGGGAAATACTTGCTGTAGATTTGAGGTCCAAGACAATGGACGACTTGTAGGAGGTGAGTACGTCCTTAGATGAGGCTCCCGGCCGATCGATGCGGAGAACAGAAGCACCATAAGAAGAGAGGAGCTATCCGCAGAACGGCCCTAAAAGTAGGCATTAGATGTGATTGCTTGGGGTTTTGGAGGCAGTTTGAACGTTCTCACCCGGAGCTAGACCTCCAAGCTCAAGAACTCGTAGGCCTGTCAACGGGGGCTGGTCTGTTATTTTCTCAGAATGTATTGTTAATGTTAGGAATGTAAGTCTGAGCAACAATGACTTGTAGGGACAGTTGATCCAAACTGTAGAAGAGAACGTGGTATTTTTTGACTGTAGCTAGCCGGTTGAAAGGGTGAAGAAAGCCGATGCCAGCATTGAGATGAACAACTTTCCCTAGGGTTAATTGCTTACTGTGTTGAGATGGTCGCTGGTAGATACCAAATTTATTGGAGGCCTCTAATAGCCTCGGGTAACACCGCTCCTAGTGGTGGTGTTATTAGAAAAGTCACAATAGAGCTCTTCCGGGGGCATCCCGTTTCGAAATACATCACAGTTATACCCTTGCCCCAACATGTTGTATGTATTTGTTTTACGGACAGCACCCATTGAATGTAAATTCCTCTGTCCCCATTAGGGACCGGCGTTCCTCAAGTACGTGACATATATTGAGTAGTACAAGAAGGAGTAGCGATCTAGGAAGTAGAATCATATCAGAAATCTATGATATAGATTTCTAGAATCTAGGGTATGAAAGTCTGTCCAAATGCCCCCAGATGAGTTGAATTAATTAGACCTCCATCTCCCAAATTTCCTATAGGTCCCATTTCCGGTAGTAGCTTTTCCTCCGGCCCGCTCGGGTAGGATGACACCCGCATCCACTTAGAACGGGCAAACAAATTGACAATCCCAAAGCTGCAGAAGCCAATGCACGTTGATTCTCAACGCAGCGTATTTGCGTATATTGAGAAACGGGGGTTGTACGGGTACTGAGTATGTGTACAGAGGCCTAATTTAGATATAGTATTTCTGGATCTAAATTTATAGCCATGTAGTTACTACGAGCATCACCTCGCAGCTGGCGCTCGGCCCGAGGCAAGCAAATCTATGGAATTTGGTGGATGAGGGGAGGTCTGAAGATGCTTTTCCTATAAATATACTTGAAGACCTCATTCGTATTAGCAATTATCTCGTTTAGTTCCGTGACAGAATCTTTGATCAACCATGACTCAGAAACCCGTCTTAGACTGGACCGATGAGCCAATTCGCCTGCCAGATGCTGATGTTATAATTGGATGGGCTGGTGTGCCCTTGTCCCAACCACTAGGTTACTACGGTCACATTAAACGGGCCACGCTCCCGACCAACAATGAACTTGGCTTCACTCCAGAATATGCCTCTGTGGATGTCGGGAAGATTGCCGAATCTTTCGTGGATTCCTTTGCGAAAGCCATCGAAGCACAAAATGCTGATGCCGTTATTATCTATGAGGATGGGTACTGGAAAGATGTCGAGCTGTTGACATGGGACATTCGTATGCTTCACGGCCACGAAAATATTCGACCTATGCTCAAAGAACGGCTCCCAAAGACTGGGGTCAAGAGTATTCGGATACATAGCCAGGTTGCTCCATCCTTGGAGACACTCGGAGAAGATCTCTGGTTCATCCTGTTTCACATCGAATTCGACTTTGCGCATAGCACTAGTGTAGGTGTTGTACGCCTTAGCCCGGTCTCCGCTAAGACCGGTTCGGCTGCTGAACTAGTACATATAAACTCCTGGAAGATATATACTATCGGCACCACTCTGGAAACAGTTGAAGGGTGGGACGCAGAGAATAGCGATAAAAATGCACTACCAAGGTGGAAAAATACACGATCCTACGGGTAAAGCTCGTACCTATTAAGGAATTAAGCAGGATGAGCTCAATGGCGAGGGGGGGTTTAATCCCACAGTCGTGATAGTCGGAGCTGGATACACTGGTCTGACCATGGCCGCTCGGTTTAAAGTCCTTGGTATCCCGCATCTCATCATCGAGAAAGAGAATCGGGCGGGCTATAGCTGGGCAAACCGCTATACTTCATTATCTTTGCACGGCCCTACGTTTACCAACCACATGGCATGTATGCTGTTCCCGCATTGGTTTCCGGTATTTCTACCTGCGCAACAGCTAGCTAAATTTTTAAAAAATTATACCGACAGCATGGACCTTAATATTTGGACGAACACGCAGGTCGACGGTCAAAACGCAATTTACGACGAGAAGCAGGAGAAATCGACAGTCTCCGTTACCCGAGGAGACGGAAGCAAACATATCCTCCATCCTCGTCGTTTAATAATTTATACGGGCATCTCTGGAACCTTGCCTAATGTTCCTCAAGTTCCTGGAATGACTGATTTCGAGAAAAATGGCCGTCTCGTCGTCCATTCCTCGCGTCATCGGACAGGGGCTAACTGGAAAGGAAAGAGATGTATTGTTGTGGGAGCCGGGACTTCTGCTCATGATATTTCCTATAAACTGAATGAGAATGGCTGCGAAGTGGCCATGATCCAGCGGGGTGCAACGTACATTATATCGGTGGAGAAGGCTGTCCGGTTCTTATTCCAAAGCCGTGAATTGACGAATCGAAAAGGTGGTCTACCACTAGACATCTTGGACTAGGCTATTTTTCTACAGGCCCTATACCCAGTGGAATATGAACTTTTGCCTCGTGGACAACAGAAAGCTCGAGAACTAGATTACGATCTTCTAGAGTCTCTGAAGAAAGTTGGGTACCGTCTCCAGGATGGTTATTATAGTGGTGGTGCTTATTCAATGTTCCTTTTCGACCAAGGAGGCTTTTATTGGGACACTGGCTGCTGTAAACTTATAGCGGACAAGAAAATCGATCTTCGACATTCCGAGATTGACCGATTCACCAAAGATGGTGTTGTTTATAAAGACGGCACTAGCCAAGAAGCTGATGTTGTTGTCTTTGCAACTGGCTACCTGAACTCGAAGAGCGCTATTCAGGCCATTATGGGTGACGAGATGGCTAGTAAATGTCACGAACGATGGGAAAAAGGCAACGCCTTCTTTGTGGGACCGGAGGGCAAATCCATCATTAACTACTGCCCGCTCCCTTAGAAAGGACTGTATTCAATGTTCTATTAATTCGCCTTCAGTAGATTTCACTCAGCTCGCCTTGCGCTTCGTATTAAAGCAGAAGAGCTAGGTATCGTCGTTACTCCCTACGGAAACAAACCTATTGGGCCTCCTAGCACTGTAGCTGGTCGTCAACCTCGCCCGGCGGGCGTGCCGCTCTGATTTAAGTAGCACTATTTCAAACATTACCGTAAGACTTCGTAGTATTTCTATCTCGTGGTACGTTGTTCCTTCACCAAAAACAGACTTTGGCTCGGTGTCTCTGGTTGCACTAGGACGCAGCTTAGTGATACTGTGAAGGCCGGGTAGCTGTAGGCCGAGAGAATTTAATATATGTCTCTGAACAAAACACGCGACTGCGTTATCTAATGCGCTCTTCGGGAGCAACCCGCCACTGACTAGGAGATCACGTCCACCTTGGAAGTCAAGCTGCAACCTTCATTAAGAGTAGATCAACGCGAAAAAGCATGTTAGGGTTATAAAAACTATTTGCAAAAATATAGGGCGTTCTAATCTCTGAGACCAACCTATGCTACCGGTATAGTCTAGGTAAGCTTATGTCCTTTATATCAACCCGCTCAGCCTCTTATAATCCAAGAATAATACATTGACCGTCTTTCAAGCTAAACTTTTGCAATGCCACCGAGCCTACTGAGACTAAATCCTATTTATAGTATATGGCCTTTGGAAATTATTTTAAAGGGTGGCAATAGCTCTCGTTCTATTTACAAACGCTTGCTTTACAACATGCGACCCAGCAGCCCACCGTTGGAATGCGTGAATTACACCCGGATACACATGCAATTCTGTCTGAATCCCGGGGAGAAATTTTTGGGTGTATACAACGTCCTCATGGAGGAATATATCCAGCTGACCGACGTCCAAATACAGTGGTGGAAGCCCTGTCACTTTAGTGACTCGAGCAGGCGAGGCAGATGGTGATACATTATCGGTGCTATAAGCTTTACCAAGGTAAGTAGACCAACCTGTGAAGACATCGTTAATACTAAAAACAGCCATACCTTCTGAGCAGTCTATCGTAGTCCGATCATCAAGCATGGGATATAGTAGGATCTGTTTCTCTAGCGGTGGCGAGAACTTCCGGTCTCTTGCCAGAATAGTCAGCCCTGTAGCTAGACCTCCTCCTGCACTCTCCCTCATAACCGCGACCCGGTTAATATCGATACCCAGCTTGTCTACTTAAGACTGAAGGTAGAGAAGTACTGTCCAGCAATCCTCCACTGGTTTTGGGAAAGGATTTTCGGGTACCCACCGGTAGTCAACTGAGAAAATGTCCACGCTGGACTAGGAGACATAGGGTACGAGAGAAGGCACGACGTTGTTCATGTGCACAGATATGAAATCTCCAGCATGAATGTGTAAGATAATCGGTTTACGGTCAGAAGCTGTGTGTGTACCTTTCTTTGAAATGTGATATATCGCAACCTCGTAACCATCGGACGCTAATGCTTTGTGCACTTGCAGCTTAATATCTTCCGGAACTGTATACGTAGAGCCAACAAATAGCTACTCGTATCTAACTCTCCTTGCTGCTACATTATGCACCGGTATGACTTCTTGTTAAGCTTCCAATTTGGGACCTGCCAAGGCGAACCATTCGGGGTTATATTACAAGGGCATCTTTACGCCTACTTGGAAATCGTCTCGAAGGGTATCAAGCCGGTGACACTGTAAGGTTCGGATCTTGGGGAAGCTTTTGAAGTCTAGTGAATTAAGTATACTATTCCTATTTATGTTTACGTCTCGCCATATCATCTGGCCTAGGCCCGAATATTCCTCGGTTAGTTTTTGCAATCACAGAGCCAGCCGCATTGATGATCCTAAAGAATACATCATTTGCCCGAGGGCCGACAACTCTTCGAGAACACCACAGTCCGCATTTGTAACTTTCTACCCGTTAGGAGCATTAGCCTCAAGCATGCAACCCATCCAATACAGCTTTGCTAAATCTTACATATGGCTAGGGGTTTACAGCAGCCCAAATTACGTTTTATAACAAATTATCGCACCAGGGCCTAAATAGACGTCTCAATATCAATGAAGGATACTACCTTCGTTCAAGAAGGTATTGTTCACTCTCTTGCAGAGCACGGGAGTAGATAGCTAGGTACTAGATAGGAAGTAAAAGATTGCTTACTTAAGTAGCAACTACAGTTCGCTCGTGCCATAGCACTTGCTGGCTGTCCAATACCAACACATTCACTACATTGCCCTTAGGTCTCATCTTTTTGTATACCCTCAGTCTATTCTTTTACACTATTCACGTCTCCCTTGTCCCCTTTATCTCTGTATCCTTTGGATCATGCCCTCGATCCTCACTATTATGTCTACTAGCATTGGTGGTTCCCCCAGTTCTTAATGAGTGACAATTTACAACTTGGCTTCGCTCTTTGACGTCTTTTTCTCGTCTGTTGTTTTGTAGCCAAACAGATAAGCGGCAACTTTCCGAATTTGTACCTCTTCGCTCCCTTCGGTAATTCGGTATCGTCTAAAGTGTCGCCATATATGCTCGAAAGGATAATGTCTCGAATAGCCATCGCCACTGTGGATCTGAATGGCTCGATCGGCCGATTGGCAAGCTAGTTGATTCGCATAGTAACTGCACATACTAATCTTGTGCCCCAGCTGTTTCTCAATAGCTATCCACGGCTTTGCCCCAGCTTTCTTGGCTTCGGCCGTGACTTGGTCCATTTCCACCGCTGTACGGAGGATTAACAGCCTCAGCATCTCAACCTGAGTCGAGAGTTCCACAAGTGGCCATTGAATAGCCTGGTTGGTTGATAGAGGCTTTCCAAATACCTTCCGCCTGTTGGAATACTCGACACTTCGATTAATGTAGTATTTTGCTGCACCGTAGCTTGAGGCGGCTTGGCGAATTCTATTCTCGTGAGTGAATGATTGCACAATGGCTAGTCCATTGTCAGGCGGGCCTAGGATAGCTGACGCTAGAACGCGGACGTTTTGGAACATGACTGTCGCATGATCGGTAGGCATGTTGAGCGTCCATTCATATAAAGCGATGTTGACACCGGGAGCATCTCGAGGCACTAGAAAAGCAGTAATACCTTTTACATCCCCGGATTTACCAGAAGTCCGAGCAAAAACAAGGCAGTAGTTGGCACTGTGAATACCCGTTTGCCATTTTTTATTCCCATTAATCTTGTATCCAGGTTCGCCCGAGGAAAGGGTAACAGGAAGGGCGGTTGTTTCCATATAGGTGGCATCAGAGCCGTGGTGGATTTCTGTTAATCTAAAAGTAGCTCTTATCTCGCTACGAATACTGGCAGGAACCAGTTCCTTCTGCTGCTCTAGAGAGCCATAGTGATGGATCAGGAGAATAAACGGCATGTTACCCACTATACTATGTTCGCTCTGCAGGTCGTTGGCTAGGTTTACACCGCCTCTGTACAGAGGATAAGAGGCAAGATAATATCGAATAGCGCACATATATAGATTCAGCCAATCGCTGCCTGATCCGCCATATTCCTTTGGGTATACGAAGCAGTAGAAGCCTGCCCGATCAGCGAGTGCCTTGGCATGCTTGAGTAACTCCCCCCAATCCTCGGTCGGTAGGCCTTGGTTGTTCCATTGCGTCCGTGAGGCTTCGCGGCGATGGTCAAAGAAGCGGTTGCTATCGTCTTTCTGTTGCAAGGGGAGAATGGTGTCGCTAATGAAGGTATTTATGCGTGATAGGTAGTCCCGCACCTCTAAGGGGAGCTCGAAGTTCATGACGATTACTTTAGAGGGCTTTCGATTCGGAATATCTGATCAATCACGACCAAGAATACTGGTCCGGCAGTTGGTAGATGGAATGGTTTATTATTGCTCGGAGTATAATGACAATAATTATCTGCTCAAGCCCACGGGTTGAAGGTTACCGAGGGCCTTTCGGCCTAATCGGCAATCGTTCTAGTTAAGGTAAAGTCATTGTGCCTTTCAGCGTTATTTTGACGATTTCGGCCCGAGCACTATATACTTTTAAATCCCATAACTTCTAAAATAGAAATAATTAAAATACAACCTTAGAGTTATTAGAATTATTTAAAATTTAAATAATATAATAAGAAGTACTACTTCTATAATATATCTTATTTCTATAGGTTTATAATAAGAATTGTAGAAGTTATAAAATTAAGGCTTTTTATATAGTTTAAGTAAGGGAGCTTGATTTTTCGAATTTGTATATAAAAAGGTACCTTTCTTGTAGTAACTCAACAACAGCCTTATAAAAATATAGCTCTATATTATAAAAAGATAATCTATACCCCTTATTATCTTTTCGCAATATAGAGCTATATTTTTATAAGGTTGTTGTTGAGTTGCTGCAAGAAAGGTACCTTTTTATATACAAATTCGAAAAAATTAAGGTAGACTCTCTTACTTTAGTATATTTCTACCTATTTCTATAATTATTAATAATAAAATATAGAGTATATAAAACCATTTAAAATTAAAATTATAGATTATTAATATAATAAAGAATAATAATCTCTTCAATTATTATTATAGAATAAGTTGTTTTAAAGTTATTATTAAATTTGTCTTCTAGAGGGTATATGGGCGTAAGTTCTATGCGGCAGAGGTTAGAAATTCGGTAAATGACGCTGAAAGGCACGACTTTACTGTACGAATAACAACCTGTTGCTTACCAGTTTCCGCGCCTCAGTCTTTTCCTCAGAGTAATCATTGGTTATATAGTGTGTGTATGGAGAAAAAAATAAATAAATTGACACTTCTGTCGTGCACCTTGCTTCAATCTTTGTTACCCTTCTATTATATCGCGACTATATCTCTTTTAAAAATAAAAAAAAACTCGAGCCTTGCTGTCTGCCCGCAAGCTAATTCCACACCGATATCTCAACAACGTAGCAGCATCCCATTCCCACAAGAATGAGTTCAAGCACTTCGTCTACAGCTAGTTCACGCTATAACCTTAATGATAAGGCTCTGGGACAATTCCTTCTCCAATCAGGAAAACCCCCCAATCTGTAGTTACCGGTTGTAACGACAAAAATCGGATACGGCTAGAGCAATCCAACCTACTTTCTCGATGATGCAGTGTAAGTGCGGGCCTTTGGATATCCCAACCCTTCCATCAGTACAAGAGACCGAACATTGCATTAACTTGACGTTGGTACCGAGTAGCGGCACTAGATTCATTCTGCGAAAAAAGCCACCGGGAAAAGCCATCAGCCCGGTAGCGCATCAAATTGATCGGGAGTACAGAGTGCTCCAAGCACTTGGCTCTGTTAAAGGTTTCCCTGTACCCAAGGTTTTCGATTTATACATAGACACATCAGTTGTCGGAACTTCCTTCTACGTAAGTCTATATGAGTCGGTGGTCCATTAAGTCTTACGTATACTGAATGAATGCCCAAATCTAGGTGATGGAGTTCGTAAAGGGCAGAATCCCTACAGATACAGACTTGGAGGAACTTTCACCAACGGATAGGCGCCAAGCGTATATTGCAATATGATCCCTAGTCCGAAGCATCCCATGAATAACATTGTGGCATAGTTGGTTTTCCGCCATCGAAACACTCGCATGGCTTCATTCCATCGATCCGGATGCCGTTGGCCTCGAGGGCTACGGCAAGAAGACTAGTTTTTATGCTCGCCATTGTAATACGTGGAGTTGCATCGAAGCTCAACAAGTTGCGGTTAAAGACATAAAAACGGGCACATACCTATGCCGAGCTTATAACAAATATGATAAAATAATGGACTATGTGAGAAACAATTTACTAGGCGATCGGTATGCTATTGTCCATAGCCATTTCAAGTTTGATAATTTAGTATGTCAACATTACTCGCTTTGGTCCAAGAGCTTTACTGAGGAACTTGCTCTGGTCTAGATCCTTCACCCTACGGAGCCAAGAGTTACTGCAACCCTCGATTGGGAATTGTCAACCATTGGGCACCCTCTTATGGATCTTGTTTTCTTGATCAGCCCCTTCTTCGAGGATTATACCAAAGTCGGACAGTCTGCATCGTCTTCAAAGTCACCTTATCTGTCAGAGAATCGAAAAGCGAGTGGAATTCCGGAACCGCAAGAACTCCTGGACCGTTACACTGATATCGTTGGCTTTGACCTTTGCAATAATGGCGGGGGGAAAGATTAGGAGATTCCCTCTATCTTCCAATATGTCTGAGGAGGTACGATTAGTTATGGTATTCAAGCACGGACAATGAGCGGCCAAGGGAGCAGTGACTTCAGCCATCTCTACTTTAGAAAGACCAGGAAATCTTTGGATGCAGCTTTTAAGCGGATGAAGAAGCTCAAAGAGCGGAAAGCTAAAGGGCCCCAACTCTAGTACTAGGTTTACTGATGATGCATATATAGTAAACCACTGGATCTACTGGATTATCTTCTCTTGGCTGTTCTTGTATCGATCAAATTGCACTAAAAACTCCCCTTTGAAGGCGCGAGCATTGCTGACGGCAAGTTTTATATGCGCCTTTCCAAGCTTGCCTTTCCTATTTTGGTACTTGGATTCGGCGCGGGCCAATCCCAGGGCTGATGTGACAATATTGCGGATTTAATTTGATACACATCGTCCTTCAGCCGGTCTAGGACTTCCTTATAATTATCGACCAGGCCCTTATCTGTAAGAGGGTCAAGGAAGCCTTTGAAAATGTCCTCCATTTGAAGTTTACTAAGACTTTCATACTTGATCGCAATGTGAATCCGAGATGGAATAGCAACGTCGAACTAGGCGATCTGGTTCGTTGTCAGGAACATGATTCCTTCGTAGTACTCAAGCACTCGAAGGAAGACTGGAGAATATCAGCAAGTTACTAAGCTCTGATAGTGCAGCCAGACTCACCAGAAACCAAGGCATTCTTCTCTGTCGATGTACCCGGGCCTCTTCCTCCACTCTCGAGAAACACATCCGCTTCGTCGCTATGTCGCTGTCAATATCGCTATATGGAAAAAATTATATACAAGACACGTACGTGAGCAAGATAGCCTGCTATGAAGTGGCCAGAGAGAAGATTTTAGCAAGATTTGCTACAACGTGCCTGGCCTTGGTGCCGACGTCCGCGACGCTGATCGAGAACAGAGGCTTGCGACTGGCAACTGCTATAGTCTCTGCCGTCGATGTCTTGCCAACCCCTGGTGGCCCTGCATTAAGTTAGGACGGCGCTCGAACTCACGAGATCGGAAAGTCAAAATCTTACCATAGAGAAATATTACGAGATCTTTCCCCTTTATGGGGGATAATGTCGTAGATTTTAAGGCCACCTTCTTCGGTCTGCTTCGTCGAAGAAATGTGACTACGCATAAGATTAAAGAGCAGATCTTTAGTCTCGTCAGCGAGTCGTAGTCGAGAATTCCAAGCACTTTTCGGGTCATCCATTGGTATTTCATCCAACAGAGTAACCTGCAGCTGGGCCCACTACTTCTCCCCGAGAAAATGTAGCCAAGAACTCGATGGGGACAGAGCATGTCTTGTTCGTCTTCCTAGTTCTTACTTTTTTGCAGGTCGCGTGTGTCAAACCGAGTCCTATACTTTGAAGCCAGGCCAGTATTCGCCTGACAGTCAGAACACTTACAATCAGGATTATCTTCGCTAGGTCCTAGTGCTCCATTGCGACTGATTACAGGACAATATTGGAAGCAGGACAGGTCGTCGATCATGACTCTACTCTCTACCTACACCGAGTATCAGTTTTGTCGGGGCGCTGGCGTTGCTGTAAAACTTACATTCGAAGACTTAGCACCAGGCTGCAGGTTTTAATATCCTAACGACGACGACAGGATTCTCAACAACTCGATTTCTGAGCTCAGTGAGCTTCGGGATTGACTATCATCATCATCCTGATGAACAAACTAGCACCATCTGCGTTGTGTCTCGTAGGTGTCGACGAACGTCATCACCCTGCATCAATCCAGAAAAGCCCTTCTTCCCAAAGATGGCATTGCTCCTGTACTCGAACAGCCGTGATCTTTCCTGCGGAGTACGGAGCTTTCGGAATTTCTTCCCGTGCTCAATCAAGTATTTTTTAACTTTCCTGTATTCGGAGTGTAAGTCGAAAGGATAGTATAGCAACTCTGCAATTGGCCAGAGTCTGGCAAAAGGTTCAAACACAAGTGTCCAACGAGTTCGTTGGAAGAATTTTCTAGTCTAATCGTACGTCCAGTAGCTCAGTCCCCAAGGCAACAATTGCTGTGCACGCCTCCTCTGGCCCTGGCGAGACCAGCTTGTTCTGTTACCTTGAGCAATGAACAACTAGTCCTGGTTCTGGAAGGGCTTGCCGCATATCAAGGTTCCCGGAGGGAAGATGGTCCACAGATCCTCAAACTAAATCATATGATGCTTGGTGTACACATCTATGTACACATCTTGTCGCGTCTTGAAGTATTTGTCCAGTTTTGCGTCGCCTGATGACCCACTAGAAATGGTTTGGAGAAGAAGTTTCAGATCTTCCCGGGCCTGATTGTCTTGTTCATTCTCCCCTACTTCCTCCGCTGCCTCTTAGTTAGGCGTGGTCAGTCACAACAGTATATCTCTTGTATTACTCTTTCGGAATTAGACGATAGTACAGACTTTTAGGATTTAGGATATAGAGTTATAATAAAATTGGACAAATAGACTAAACTTGGTATTTTCATTAAGACCCTCGAAAGTATATATACACATAGCTCGTAATCGAAGGTATCAATGTCAATGCAGCCAATAGCGTTAAGGGCGACGGATGTGAACCACACTCCACAGTCACGGTTGCCAGAGACATCAATGGCTATATGGATACCGACAGGAAGGCCACTGATGACTGAGATATTAGTCCACGGGAACGGATATTCAGTTATACTGCCGTCCTTTGGATCTAGCCTTACTATATCGTTACCGACTATTTCAGAGAACTAATAGAAATCCGTCTGGTAAGAAATCCATACCGCTAGGGATCCCTACAGGATTGTTTAACAGGAATCTTTATTACTCCCTGCTTATCACGTTCACCCGTAAGATTGTGTTTATCGCAATGAGCTCGACGCAAGCAATATCAAGTTGGTCGGGGTGGAATTCCGTCTCGCAAGGAGTATCTAGTAGCGTAACAGCGGTATACTCAGAGACTCCTTGGTTTCTCTTGAGTGTCTTTTCGGAGGCAAGAGTCAAGGAATAGATCAAAAGGGTGCTAAGAACTTTCGTCTTCAATTTCGCAACAGACCGTCAGGAAATAGGGGATAATCAGATGCTATAAAGTGATTTTATCTAAGTGATTTCGTAGAAGTGATTTCGTAGAAGTAAAAACATTAAGTATATTCGAGGTATAATAGAATTTATATCTACGCTGATGTTTAAATATACTAACTGGCTAGTCTTGTTAATCTTACGATAAGTTTTATCGCTGGCTCAAGGCTAGGCCGGCGGCCCGGTGGAGACCTCGGGCCCCTCAAGCCTTTGGTCTTAATTTAATGTTCGCTGATAGATTAGTTGATAAGTTTTATTAGGCTACGGCGCGATTCTACTACAGGTTACTAAATAAACTAAATGAGGGGAAACCTACAAGCCCATATAATTTTGGGTTATATTTCTTAGTATTTCACTTTATAGCTAAGATATCCTAGGAGGAATTATATATTTATGGTATATTAAGATCCTACTGTAAGAGAAATAGAGTGGAATAATTTCGTATCCATCAAGTAACCTTGAGGGCTTCCCAACTCTTCCCGAGGCAGTGGAAGATTGTTACCCTCGGCCCTCTTGAACGTCCTCTTGAGTTAAATTAATACTAAGTCGTCATTGTCCTTAGAAAAAAACTGTCCTAGCCTAGGTATTAAACTATATTGTTCTCACTAATTAGATCTAGGTTAGTACAGGGAATCTACTTACTTCGATCTCTTGGACCGACAGACTCCTTGATTAATATAAGTTCTCTCTCTTCTAACCCAAGCTTTGATATATGAATATGTTACGGCAGTAGAATTTCTTTCGTTCACTGATCAAAAACTTGTTGCAGACGGAGCTTGAGTTTAATGCAACTTGAGACAGCCTATTATGAGGTCTCCATAGTTCAAGTTGATCACCGATAACCCACTGGGGTGCGTCAGTCATTCCAGCTCGCACATTACTAGCTAGGCTCCATCGGCGGTTGGTACTCATTACCCATAAATCCTTTTAATAACTCAGTAAAATTGTATTCAAATACAGCGACGGATTAGCGTGGACGGCTGGCAAGGGGGGGGGTGGGGAGTGCTCCTGTTAAAATCAACCCACCGGTATCTTAACGCCACAATTTAGGTACAGAGAAAATGGAGTCAAGGGCTCGTCCAATGTTCAGGGCTCAGCTGCGAAGTGGTTTGTAATGACTCTGACTTCGGTACACGTGATCTGATAATATGGGGCGGTAGTTTACCTGTCAGTGGTTACTTTTCGCGGTGCAACTCCTTCAAGCCGGCTTTAAACTCGAAGATATCCGCATTGTGGATTCTGCTGGTGGTTTTGGGGGAACCTGGTGTGAGTGCTTTACCTTTTCAAGTTGTCAGGCTCTGCTGGAGTATTTGCTGCTGAAGTGATGGGTTCGGTTGTTGAACGTCAGAACTGATTAGTCCCCCAGATTGGAATCGCTATCCGGGTCTGATGTGCGACGTCGAGAGCTATATCTATATGCCCCTGCTTGAAGAGACCAGTTATATTCCAACTCAGAAGTATACGTCTGGCACGGAACTGAGAGAATATGCCGACCGAATTGCCAAAAAATGGAACCATAACCAGGTTGCGTGGTTCGGTCACCGTGTCGCTTCTGTTGACTGGGACGAAAGCAGCAAGGAGTGGTTAACTCGCCTCGTGCCTCAGCTACAGCACGGCAAGGACGGCACTCCGCTCACTGTGCGCTCACGATTTTCGATCCTTTCCACAGGTTTTACTTTGATTCCACGGATTCCTCAGATCCCTGGTATCGAGAAATTCGAAGGGGCTTGCTTCCATACTGCACGCTGGGACTACAACACTACCGGAGGAACGCACGAAAAACCCGACTTAGTCAAGCTAAAGGACCAGAGAGTCGGTATCATTGGCACCAGTGCTACAGAAATACAGGTAGCACCGGCCATGGTGCCCTGGGTCAAAGAGCTTTACGTGTTCCAACGAACGCCTTCGGCCGTAGATCGAAGAGACAACCGACCGACAGATCCAGAGTGGGCTCGCGAGGTCTTCTCGAAGCCAGGCTGGCAGGAAGAACGTCTCGAAAATTTTAATGCTTTCGTGCATAACTCTGCCAATAAGCCGTCCGTGGATTTGGTTAACGATGGATGGACATATATGCCTTCGCATAGTGCCATGTCAGGTAACCCTGACGTAGACATCCGGACACCCGATAAGATCCAAAAATATGCTAAATACCTCCATGCTCTAGACCTGCCTCGACAGGAGGGTATCCATAAACGAGTTGATAAGCTCGTGAAAGATCCTCTCACCGCAGAGAAGCTTAAGCCCTGGTATCCAGGCTAGTGTAAACGAGCTTGTTTCCATGACGAATATCTCCCGGCCTTTAACGAGCAACACATGAGGCTTGTCGATACTGACGGTGTTACTGTCAAAGAAATCACCAAGGATGGAGTTATAGTTGGCGACAATAAGTACAAGATTGATACCCTAATCCTTAGCACTGGCTACAAGAGCCCAGTCTTGTACAGCCCCACTGGTCGAGTTGGCACTGATGTCAAGGGTCGTAACGGAGCCTCGCTCAACAAGAAGTGGGATGCAGCTGTTAGTACAGTACATGGAATGATGAGTCGCGATTTTCCGAATATATTCTGGCCTGGTCTTAACCAAAGTGGAGCGAGTCCTAACTTCATCTACTCCATTGCTGTCTCAGCAGCCCACATCGCCGATATAATGGCTATTGCCGCAGCAAAACAGTCGGTTAATACAGAGAATGGACACGCCCACTAGAAGTACCGACTTAACTTCACTATCGAACCTACGGCTGCCAGTGAGGAGGAATGGTCTCAACTAATTGTTTCATAAGTAGGAGCCTTCGTCGTAACAGCCGGTTGTGCACCAAGCTACTTCAATGCAGAGGGAGAATACCTGCGCAGCGTCCCCGTAGAGGAACAGCTAAGGAGAGCCAGGGCAGCAGTGTGGGCCAAGGGACCTTCTCATTTCCGCAAGGTTTTAGCTGATTGGAGGGAAACTAAGGAGCTCAAAGGTCTTGAAATCACACCGGTTTCGCCATCAGTTAGTATATCTCCCTAACCCTTGAACAGATTGCAAGGTAAAATAGACTACAATAAGTATCTGCGATATTATCTACAGTAATCTTCGTTGGCTGACTCCCTTCGGTCACAGCGATATGGTTGCTAACAAGTATAGCGTAGGTCAGCCATCGTTCCTAAAGTATTTCAACCTTGTCAGTACTTCTAATTCTATAGATTTGGTATCATCTATGAATGGTGTTTTCCAGGCGGGAGGAGTTATTGGCACACTGGCCCTACCGTGGGTAGTAGATGTATAGGGGAGGAAGTAGTCCCTCGCGGTGGTGAGTTATTAGAACTCAATCTCCATGTATTGTGCTAAATTTCTCATCCATCAGCTATCTATCCTCATCCTCGTTTCCGGTGCTATTATGGCCGGAAGCACCCATATCACTAAGTTCATTGTGTTTCGTTTCTTCTCAGGCGCGGGAGCTTATATACTAGCCGCAGCTCCTCCTATAAGTATAACCTTCTTGTAGATATTTCTGAGAGCTAGTTTCTCGAGACATCTCTTTCTTCTTAATTTCTTTCGAAATACCAAATACATCCATCCTATCTTATTACAATGATTTTCTTTATCTTATTAGAAAGAAATAATACAATCGTACTACTGTATATTAGCCTCTACTATAATGTATCTTTGAATCGAAATTTGGGTACTCACAAATAGGGCGCAACTCTTATAAAATATAGCTAAAAGTCAAGATAAAATCTAAAAATACCTTCTCTCCGTATCACCTAGGTAAAGCAATCTAATATCCCAGTATACAGGGGTAGAACCTTGGTAGATCCTGCTATAGACTGATTCTACAGCCGCGTCTTAACGAAGTCAAATGGTAGGCTAATGGCGGCCCTAGCGAAGCCTGCAATGAAAGCCGCAACAACTGTCTGTTGCGGTACTAAAAGGGAAGAATACTTATGTATTTGATGCTTGGACTCGGAGAAAAATACTAGCTCACCGAAGTTAGTTAACATAGCTCGAATAATGGTCGGCGCTAAGCCCTTCCAGAGTGCGAGGGTCCCTTCTTGCTAGGCGATGTAGCGGAGGGCGTTGATCACCAATAAGTAGTTTTGCTGTTACTCTGCGGGCTTCATGCTATTGGCTTGTATACGGATCAGGGTGACCTAAGTCGGATTCCGTACCAGGGCCGCGAGGGTACCGGCGCCGAGCCCGGCCAGCGTCCGGCCTCTGAATCCGAGCGTGGTTCCTCGTTCGTGAGCCCGTCGTTCTAGTGTTGTCTCAAAGCTCGAGAAGAGACCTATTCGTAGTGTTCTATAGACTAATTGTTGAAGTAGTCCCGCTAACAAACCCTGGTAGAGGTTGAAGAAGCCACCGCGCTTAACAATGTCCCTCGTAATGAGCCATGGGGAAGACTTGCCCTTGCCTTATTCTATCAACTGTATCCGCACTTTGACTGTATCGATTGGCTGGATGTATATTGTAGTAACCATGCCGGAGCTATAGCCTGCGATAAAGGGGACGGATACATTGAAGATGGTTCTCCGTTCGAGGGCCTTGTCGTCTAATATAGTTACCCTTATTTTAGAAGTAGTAGGAGATGGGCTTCTATGAAACTAGATATATACCTATTCCTAGCACTGAGCTGCCTCTGCAGTGACCTTACTTAGTACTGCTCACTTCGGGACACCTCGGGCAACTCTGATAGCCGAGGCCCTTTCTACTACGAACAATATTTATAAATATCCTAGGTACTACAATAAGTATAATATAGTTTAAGACTAGTCTGACTTTTAACGTTTATATATATTTAGACTACTACCATCCGTGAGCGAATATGCATCTACTGTTTGTTTACGAATCGGTATCCATCTCATTACCGAGATGTCAATTCGTCCACTACATTCGTGTATTCTTCGAGCTAATAAAGCCTTTCGATAGCCCCCCCTACCTACTCTTAGTATCTTAAGACTAAGATTCGTCCACACGCGTACCACAGAGTATCTACTAAGCAACCTTCCTCAATGGTCCGAGTCTTAGCGTTCAGTCCGTGAAGCTATCTCAAAGATCTACAAGAAATACCTAGACGAGTACTGGCTTGAGAGGGACAATGAGCATAAGTTCCCTTAGGAGCTGTACAAGGATCTTGCGTCGAATGGGTGGTTGGGTATTTACATGCCGCAAAAGTACGGTGGTTCTGAACTCAGCATCTCTGAGGCAGTAGTTATGCTACAGACAATCTCCGAGTCTGGCGCCGGTATAAACGGGGTGTCCTCAGTACACATGAACATCTTCGGCTTAGAGCCTGTCGTCAAGTTCGGTTCCGAGGAACAAAAGGAGCGCTGGCTTGTGCCACTTATCAAGGGCGAAGAGCGCGCATGCTTCGGTGTCACGGAGCTTAACACGGGCTTGGATACTCTGAAGCTGCAGTCGTCTGCGCGACGAAATGGGGACTCATATTTGCTCACCGGCTCTAAAATCTTTATCTCAACAGCTCAAGTTGCCGAGAAGATCTTGATCCTCGCCCGGACCACGCCTCTCGACCGAGTCAAGCAGCCCAGCGAAGGCCTCTCCCTCTTCTATACGGATCTGGACCGGAAGGCTGTGCAAATCACCGAGATCCCAAAGATGGGCCGCTCTGCTGTTGACACTAACGTGCTCTTCTTCGACGGGTGGAAAGTTCCCTCGCGTGACTTGATAGGCTAGGAAGGAGACGGCTTTAAGATGATTATACATGGAATGAATACCGAGCGTATTCTTGTGGGATCCGAGGCCCTGGGGTTGGGGTACGCTGCCCTACGACGGACGTGCAACTATGCTAACGAGCGTGTTGTTTTTGGTAGTCCAATTGGTAAGTACTAGGGAATCTAGCACCCCCTTGCCGAGTACTGGATGAACCTCGAGGGAGCGAGGCTGGTCTTGAATTGTACTGCGCAGTTCTATAATTAGGGCTATGTCGATAGAGAGTATACAAACGCCGGAATGTATCTTGCATCTAAGGCGGCATTTAAGGCTGCCGAGAGGGCTATTATGTCTTATGGTGGTATGGGCTACGCTAAGGAATACCATGTCGAGCGATACTTAAGGGAGGCGATTCTATCGCGTATTGCGCCTATTAGTGGAGAGATAATTAAGAATTATATTGCACAGCGAGTCCTAGGGCTGCCAAAGAGTTATTAGGACTCCTTAACCTGCCTTGAGAGATAATTGTATGTTAAACAAATGAAGTGGTTTCGACTTGGAGTCGACGGTATCATATTTTGAATCATAAGATTAACCTTACAAAATCATGCACCTATTGTATAAATGCCATATCTGACGGATGAGATAAGCTATAGCTATTTCTCGTGAGTTAACGCAGAATTTATTTCATTTCATTTTATACAGGTTTTATATTTAGTAGAATAAATAGATTACAAAAGATCTTTGCTATAACGGGAACTTTTCTCGCTTGGCAATAAAACGGAGCTGGTGATTCGCCGAGGTATATCTCTGATCGCTGTTTGACTCTACGTATTACTAGTAGATACCGAGGCTTTGTTGCTCTGCAGAAAACTGTGATAGCTGTGCTCGGGATACAGGCATCTATAGAAATAAGGTTATACAGTCGTCTCTCTAAACTATTCTCGCTAGCAAAGTTTAAACTAAGAAAGATACGCTAGTATTTCTGGTAAGCTATTAAGTCCTTTTAACAAAGTTCTTGTCTTCTCGATATGGAGCATAACGAGGGCGTAGGCTACGGAACGACAGGCCCATACGCAAATAGTGGTGGCTACGATCCAATTCACGGTCCTCCCGTACGGCCTGGTTTAGGGGTAATAGACATGTCGACAGGCCTATACCTGCGCGGAGCTATCATGGCAGCGCTGCACGCCCGCGTGCACGACGGTCAGGGCCAACGAGTTGACGCATCCCTGTTCGAGACACAGATTAGCCTTCTCACCAACATCGGCATGTCATGGCTAAACATGAGCATCGAGGCAGAGCGTTGGGGCTGCCAGCACCCAAGCATCGTGCCGTACGATGCCTTCAAGACCAAGAATCTGTATCTAGTCTGCGGCGTTACTAACGACACTCAATTCAAGGCGTTGTGTAAGCTGCTTAGCCTAGAGGAACTAGTGAGCGACGAGCGTTTCGCGACGAACCCTAAGCGTGTTGAGAACCGCGAGTTACTAGGCCCTATATTTAATACTGTCTTTGAGACTAAGATGACAGCTGAGTGGATTAAGGTCTTTGAAGGGAATAGTCTGCCATTCTCCCCGATAAATAACATGGAGGGGGTGTTTTCGCACCCGCAGGTTCAGGCTCGGGATATGATCACCCAGACTCCCCTTAATGCCGCGGAGTCGGGTGAGATACGCTTGATTGGGCCTGCGGTTAAGTTTAGCACGACGGCGGCGAGTATCAGGAGTCAGCCGCCGCGTCTTGGGCAGCATACTGATGAGATTCTTGGGGAGCTGGGAGTGGACTCTGTTGAGGTAGCTGAGCTGAGGCAGCAGGGAGTCGTGTAATTCATAGTTTTAAGGATGTTGGATAAATTTGAGCATACATGTTCAACTCCTGAAACTACTATCATACATGTCGTAGAGCCTGGGTGTCTCTTACTAGTAACTGTAGTTTTGGTCGCCGCGAAGGGCAAGCTATAACTACTCGATATCAACTAAAAAATGACATTCTGAAGCAACGTAATAAGTCTGGGAATAAGAATAGATTAGCTTATAAGGAATCCCTTGAGACTGAATCACCCAAGACTGGTCTCTGAATATCTCCGGGTCCTCTAAAATCTCGCTGGAATACATGCTATAATATGAGCCTATAGCGTTTAATCCAATAAATAGACCAGTTTCCCGGCCTTAGCTTTGCCCATTTCGAGATCCTTTAGACCCTGTATTACTCCTTCTAGGCCACCCTTGTTAATGGTATAAGTATATGATCGTAAACGGCCCTTTCAGTGCGCCATATATATTAGAATTCAATCTAATCACGGGATAAAGTCAACTCACCTACTCCAAGAGCTACTCCGTCAATCCAGAGAACATCTTTCCAAAATCAAAGTCCTCCTGGCTCGCTGGTATATCAACTGGTCCAAACTTGAAATCCCTGCCAAAGACAGTATACATAACAGTTGACACGGTCCTCACGTCCTCACGTGGGCTCTCGACTGGCAAGAGGGTACCGTAGACGGCATGTAGTCATAACTCTACCGTGAGTACATCGGCACATATAGCAGCTGACTACACGATACTGACCGTGTCCCAGGCGTATTTGAGCGCATTGTCTATGTATATACGGATCTTGTCGCCGGCATCTATAGAACTATAGTCGACCACGAAGTTGGCGCCGAGACCCTTAACATATTCGAAATTTTCAGGTGAGCATGTCGTGACAACGTGATAGCCAGATCTAATATCATCATTTAGTCTAAAGTGAAACATTAGTCTGAAGGAACCTTACAGTTTCGCATATTGAATTGCCAATGCTCCAGTCGCAGTGCTTCCTCCATAGATAAAGACCGGCGTGCCATTTGCATTCGTGTTGTTCGCAGCCGTTGGAAGATCAAGCGTCAGAGCCTTCTGATACAAGCCCTGTCCCACAGTGATACACCCCAATCCCACCGTTGCAGCCTGTTCAAAATTCAATCCCTCGGGGATCCTCATTTAAAGGTCCCCAATCACAGAGACATGCTCTGCGAAGACTCCATCATCAGGATTCACGAGATTCGCTCCGTGGGCACAGCCAAAGATACGGTCCCCCGGTTGCCAGCGCTTCGTAACAGCGTTGCCAACGGCCTCCACGACGCCCGCATAGTCACAACCAAGGATACAGCCGTCTTTAGCTCGACGGTTGCGGATGTGCCTCCAATCTGTTGGATTTAGAGCCACTGCAACAGGCCTCACTAGGACGCTATCGGGGCGAAGTTGCGGAACTGGGCGATGGTGGTCAACACAGGCTTCTGAGCCGTGGATGACAACGGCCTTCATGGTGCTGTACTAACGCTTGCAGAACAACGACATAGGTTGTTGCAGAGGTCGAGGATTGCAGAACAGCGACATGGTCATGAATGCATGATCATTGCCATGCAGTTGACACACAAAGGCTATGCTCTTAGAGCTCTAATTGTGGGAGATAAGTATGAAATTTGGAGAGCGGTAGTCGTTGTGCTAGCATTGGTGTCGGTAGACTTATGTTTTTCTATAGGGATGTACCTATCTTATAGCTTGTGGAGCGTCAATGTCTAGGCAAGATACGGGTTAAGCAATGGAGCGTAATAGCCTTGGTAACCTTTTTTTGCTCTTTATTCTTGTTCTAAACCAATTATAGTCGGCTTACATACTCAAAAAAGTTGTCTTGACAGTTATATCTTTGAACAGTAACCAAAATCGAGACCTTCGCTAGGATTCCGACCGCCCCAAAACTCCCCCCAGCTAAAGCTCTTCACCTTCTTCTAGAACTACTTGATCCCATATTCGCCCTCTGATCTAGGAATCATCATATCCCCGAACGTCTTCTGAATCAGCTCCGCCTAGGCCTTTGACTCTGGCGCATACCATCCCAGCCTTGCGAGCTCTTTATTAATCGCTACCGACCGTGGAGCACACGTTTCTAACTGGTCAAGATAGGCATTCAGTTTCTGCTCCAACGACTCCTCTGCGTCAAGTGATAGTGTGAACGGCTCCCACGCGGTATAGCTCTGCAGGCTGAATCTCTCTCCTAGAAATCATCCCCTCGCGAGCCATGGACACTCCCTATTCACGGACAAGATGCTTGGAGATGATAGCTAGACTGACGCCAATATTGACTTCACTCAAAGTCCAGCGTGCACGGGGAGATACTATACGCACATCACATGCAAATGTAAGCCCAACGCCGCCGCCAAAACATGGCCCGTCAACCACGGCGATGGTCGTCTGTAGGACGTGGTCGATAGCGTCGTACAGACCCAGGACTTTCTCGTAGTAGCTCGACTCGGTGGTTTTGGTATCGCCGCTGAGGTCCATGCCCGTGCAAAAGTACTTGCCCTCGGATTCTACTACGACATGGTAGACAGAAGGGTCATTTCTAAGGTTGTGAAATAGCGAGGTCAGGCATTCCAGCATTGCATATGTCAAAGTGTTGCCCTTGCGAGGACGGGTTGGAGTGACTTTCAGGGCCGTTCCTTCACGGGAGACGCGGTATTCGCCCGTATCCTCTACCACAGTCCATGACCTCGTTGGTTTTGGGGCGGGCAAAGCAGATGCGTTACGTTTTGAAACCAATGCTGCACCAGCTCTGCTCCTATATGGTCGCCCAATCTCCTCAGAGATCCATTTGCCGACATCGAACAGCTTGTCCAGATCTGCACCGGTATTGATGCCCGCCCTCTCGAGAGTATAGACCACATCCTCAGTAGCCACATTGCCCTTCGCTCCCGGCGCATACGGACACCCTCCCAGCCCGGCGACGCTGCTATCAAAGGTCCGGATACCCATATCGTAGGCACGAATAATGTTGGATATGCCCTGGCCGTACGTGTCGTGGAAGTGACCGGCAAGTTTATCCGCGGGAACACTCTTGAGTAGGACCTCTAGTAATTTTTGAGTATCCCTGGCAGTACCAACGCCCAGTGTGTCACCGAGACCGACCTCGTAACAGCCCATGTCGAGAAGTCTTTGGACAACGGGCAAGACAGCTTGTGGTGGCGTTGGTCCCGAGAACGGATCTGCGAAAATGCAAGAGGTTACACTGTCACCACTGTCAGACACTTCTCATACATGACGAGCTTCCAGCTTCAGAGAAACTAACCCACGAACTAAGATTCCCAGCTTCAGGGCCTCTTTAATGACTGCCTCAGCTTGATCTAACGCCTCGATGATGGTGTAGTTTTGATTAGCCTTGCTAAACGCCTCCGTCACGGAAGCAAAAACCACAATCTCCTTGGCCCCGGCCTTGTACGCATTCCGAAGACCCTTGAGGTTGGGCGCCAGTACGGGAAAGCGGAGCTCACTATGCTGGTTTCCAAAGGGCAGGATTTCTTTCATCACTTGTGCACCATCGGCGAGCTGCGGAACTAATTTCGGCGAAACAAAGGATGTAGCCTCAATGTCGCGGAGTCCGGTCCAGGCCAGTCGCTGGATCAGCTCGATTTTGGTCGCAGTGGGGATGGACTGCTTGATGTTCTGTAGACCATCCCTAGGCCCAACCTCAACGATGCGGACGCTATTGGGCGATGAAGAAAAGAACCGCAGAGGGGGCCGGAGTTGTGAGTTGATGTTACGTGGGAATTCCCAACCTACCGTGCGCATCAATGGCGAGCGCGATAACTGTAGAACAAGACTGCCTATAATGAACGACCATGATCGTGGACAAAGGTGTGAGAATGCTTAGTCCTCTAATAGGAGTCTTAATACTCGATTACAAAGGATTGGAGCGTAGCCGAGGGGATCCACACCAACGGAAGCCTGACCTCGGCCACCCAGCGGTCAGGTTGCCGAGCAGAAGGAAAGCTAAACAGTAAAAGGGGCGGAAGGTTTGGAGGATGTTCAGCAGCGTAAGCCAGGGATTATTTTTAAGTGGTTTTATAGGGAAATAGAGGTAGTATAGGCTTTTGACATGGATTTTTAGTCTACGCTTTAGTAAAATAGAGATCTAGAGACGATTCGGTATTCACAGTTGTATGGGCCGAAAATGTTAGGCAGAAATGTAAAATATTACTTTCTGCCTGAGAGCAGTCAGCAGAAAGTGGTAGCACACAGACAATTTCTACCCTACACAACTATTTCAGCCCGCATAACCTTTTTCCTATACCATTTTTATTCCACTGGAGCCAAAGTCTGAGTATATTTTCTATGGAGTCGCTTCCATCATCCCAATTAGTATAATCATCCCTGAGCGAAATATTTTCAATCGCTGTTTCCGAGATTCCTAAAGAGGTACGGTCAGAGCTGAGAGAGAAGCATCTAACGACCTACAAAGCCAAGCAGGATATTTTGTTCAGATATCTGCGCTCCGAACAACAATTAAAATAGGAATAATTCGAAGACAAGACTGCGGCGAACTCTTTTGGCCACGGAAACTTAAAGTATGGATATTAAAGGAAGTACAACTTAATGCGAGGCTAGGCTCGCAGGAGAGGAATCCTATACAACAGCACGCCGAGATTCGTTCAGGCGCAGATGCCGATACCATGGATGAGTACGAATTGTCTGATAGTAGTGATTCAGCTGATTCGGACAACTATAAGCAAAATCCACTCTGCAGCATTGATGAGGTGAAAGAATTCCAAGGTTAGCTATTTTTGTAAAGAAGAGGGCCACACACTCTGTTTACATAGTTTATAGGTTCTCGACAAACTTATATCTAGAAAGTTATAGATTACTCCTCCTTTGTTTTAGTACAAGAAAATAGAAGTCATTCCGTTATATTGATGTGACGGATGTAGCAAATAACTAATACCTTTCCAGTATATTTATGACGTATATTTGGAGATAAGATCCGCTGAGTCATGGATATCACATCTTAGCTGTAGTACTGTTAGCGGCTTTCCTTCAGCTCAGTTCGGAGAAGAAGACGGCCATATAAAAATATGACAATGAGCTCCCAATCACCCTTACCTAGTGAAAGCATTCAAGCCCAATCATTCTCAAGTCACAGGAATGCTTCCAATGTTCAATCAAAACTATCCGATGAGACAACGTGCCGCAACGCCGCCCAACGATGAAACGCTTGGGCCTGTTCTTCTGGTTATCCCCACAACACCCCAACATGCTTCTATCAGCGCTATCTATCCTACACAGAATCCTTATCTTCAATCTCGAAGATAAAAATATCTCCAAAGCGGAGTGCAGCTCGACGTTAGGCACTCGTGAGAAAGTACTTAAAGCAGATGGCCCGTTTCTACAGGCACATGTTGTTTCAAACGCAACACCACGTGGTACCGATCAAAAAACCTAAGCCTCTTCAATTTTAATGAAAAGGCATTGCTACGTACACGGGGATTCTATGGTGGAGCGCATAGCGCGAAGCTTATTCCGTCTCATATTGCGCCGAATGATTTTACCTAGGCTAACTCTGTGGCTGTGCATACTTCGTGTTTATGCATTCTGATTGGTGCTTGGTGCTCCGTTTTTATGGTGATTCTAAGCATTTGTTTATAGGGCTTAGGGGCGTTGCCATCGACTCTGGGATTCTCCTTAGGTCTTCGTAGTTGCTTAGCTTCGCTTGTAGTAACTGTTTTTGTATAACCGTGGAAGCTTGAAAGGCGTTCTACAGAAACTTGAAGGAACCTAAAGTTTGCTGTAGCTTAGCCGAATTGCGTGCATGGTGGCATTGATATAGGTGCAACCTTCGATGCTTTTCAGCCTTACTTCCTCCAGCAGCCTCATCTTTTGCTGTACCTCCGAGTCCTTCATGCAAAGATAGCTGCCTGCTATCATTGAATCAACAAGTAGCCCTCAGTACTGAGCCAAAGCGGTCGAGCAAGTCTTAAGGACTTTAACCACTCGAGAACTTCAATGTCGGGCTTGGCTGCAATTCCCAAGCTGGCTGCCTACGCATTTGGTTATGGGCGACAAGATCCTGCGTTGTCTGCGAAGCCCAACAACAGAAAGAATAGATGACTTGAACGATTATAATTCTTATTAACAAAGATGCAAGGGAGAAAGACCTTCTAGCCTACGATAACTACCTTGTATTGTATCGGGAGGAGATTAAGCTATAGAAAGAAGCCAACGGCACACCAACGTGACTCGAAACGAACAAGCAGCTGCTGATCACATAGATGGCCAAAAGGCGCTTGCTGTAAGAGATTACAAGGGTATAATTCGGATTGTGGAGGTACTTGTAGGCGTAAAATCCAAGTGTCGTAGTATTGTAAGAGACGAGCTCCACAACTGCGACGACTTTAAGAGCGGTAGTAATACTTCCCTGAACAACTCGATTGATATAATATTTCGACTTTGGCTCATGCTGAAAGTGCGTCGATTCGATCAAAGTTTAATACCTGACACTACTTCACGCTAATAGAACGATGATAACACTCTCGCTCATTTAGAGCAAGATCTTACGTCGAAGGTTGTCCAAACTGCGGGTACGCACTTGCGCAATTAAGGAAGTCATGAGTCCTTGAAAAGCGGGTGTTAGTAGTGTTGGTAGCGTCGATAGTTTTAATAGTATTATTAGTGTCTTTGGCTTTGCTATTGTTGTGGCTATTGTCTTTGTTGTTGTCATTTGTGTTCTCAATCTTGACTTCTTCACAACCAATTTCCTCACCACCAATTTCTTCTTCATCTCCTCCACCAGCCTTGACCTTGCCAGTTTTGCCTTCACCAGCGCCACCATCACCGATCCCTAAACTCGAAATCCACTCCCAAACCCTTAGCATCCCGAGTACGAAGCTATGAGAGGCCCAGACAATAAGGTTCTTTGTTTAGTCCTTTACCTGTCGTGCCGCCGTGGAACCAAATGCTATAATTCTATTAGCCTTACTATTTAATAAGACTTTCTTCTTCGAACCTTTACTTATAAAAAAAAAGACTCTTCGATTCTACTTCTCAAAAGCGTCGGCATTAGCATTAATATTAGCATCGATATTAGAAAGAGTCTAGCAGACTCTCGCTTGCTACCTGCCTAGTTCTTAACATATCAAAGTCAAATCAACAAATTAGGATTTTTTTTATAACCAACCACTTAACCCCCATCAAGGGCTTGTAGAATGGAAAGGGAGGAGAAGGACGAGTATAAGCTTCAAAATCGAATTATATAGCCACAGGTAATAGGAACTAATATAGATCCGTAGGTAAGATTAATACTAGTTGGACATCGACTATTACCCTCCTCGTTGTATTAAACTTGTCCCCTCACCTCCCCTACAGTGTGTTGTTGCCTGATTATAGAATACTAATATGGGATAGTGAAGAATCGAAGCCCTCGTTTAATACAGACTAAATCGCAAGAACGCGGCCTCGTAGCGTACATACATGGTTGAGATCAAAGCAAAAGTATGGATCGTCGAAGATGCGTTGTTATAGATAGCAGGATTGAAAGGTGCCTGCGACTTGTTTGTCGCTTGGAGGACACTCTAGAAATCAGAAGTTCTAGAGCAGACTACGGAGTCAGTCTATGAAATCGAGACTGCTATGTCTCTTGAAGCTGTTGACAGCTACATGTAACTATTATTCTCATCCTAACTTGTAGCACCGTATATTGTTGGTGCGACTCGGTTGGGTTCTTTGGCTGGAGCTGTAGGGGCCGTGCTGTTGGAGTAGCAGCTGTGAAAGGTTTGCCGCCTTGGGAGGGGTTTGAGAGAGGGATACTCTTGAATCCGGTTTGTATTGGTGAGGAGAAGAGAAAGAGCATTACCAACGTGTTGGCCTTGGTGCTTGCGTCTTGATATCGATGTCAAGCTCATTGTCAAGTAGGATCTAGACCATCTTTGCATTGCTACGTTCGGCGTAGATATGTGAAGCTGTTTTGGCTCTGGTGTCTTGTCTCGTAGTGGCCTTGTTGGTGGTTATTTTGCGCTGCTGGGGTTGTTGGACATGTAGAAGTTGTACAGTGATGATTCCTTAGTATAACTCGGAAAGTTGAAAGAAAACATAAATGTGAGAGCAGGGAGAATATACAGAAAGCAGTGTGGTTATGCTGGAAAGACAGGATGGATAATGTGAGGCTGAGGACAAAAAGGACAAAGGAAGATGTTTTCTTCTTATCCCGCTTATCGCAGTATTATAGACGTGTACCTATACCTACCTAGACGCGTAGACACTTATATACTATCTACTTGTGCATTTATAAAGATATACCCATATGTCCCCTCTCCCCAACCCCCGACACTCACAGTTGCATCTCGCCCGCAGCATCTCATCTCGCCTAGATTGCATCGCCAGAGGAACTATATACCAACAAGTCTTATCTGAGCATCTGAACGTACAGAATCAACCTTTATCACGAACTCCTTCACTACAACCTGCTCTACAAGCTGCTCCTCCATACTCTACACATTCTCTGTCAAGTCAATCTGGTACACCAAAGACAATCAATCCCATCGAATTTAATATGGCTGGAAACAACAACAAGACCTCCAACGCCACCAACCTTTATTACGGTACAATGCGCATTAGCCTGATTCCCTACGGTTGTTCGTTCGCTAAAGGCGCTCTCGATCCCGTTGTCCTCGTAGCCTGTTTGGCTATTTTCGGCCTTTTCGTGTTTGTTGCTGGAGCACTCGCCGTTGCTGGTTATAAGGGCCTGCTAAAGCAGCTCTTCGAGAGGTATAACCCTAACCGCCCTCTTGACTTTACAGCTAATAATTCCTCTCTTCCTTGTAGTAAGCTTTCTTTCCCTTACCCCTCGTCTTCTAGGACGCTTACAGAACATCCTAGTTGAAAACGAGAGCTTGATAAGGCGAGTAGAGTGTGACAGGTGAGGCTCGAAAAATGTGATAAGGGTAGTGGTCGAGATGATATTTCAGGAGGCTCTATAGCCCCAGGCTATTAATATCTATCTTAGAGCGGTCTCCCTTATCCGAGAACTTGTCATACATGGTCTTCTTCAAGGTGGATGGGTGCTTGCTATCATCCACCTGTTTCAAGGTTTGTGATTCCGCTGGACATTCAACCTGTTCGCCAGTAACAGGATCCTTCATGTTAATGAGGATCTTGACTCGAGATTGCGTACCAGCCTCTTCCTTTTAAATGTCATGATTAGAGCGGGAAAGTGGTTCTTCGATGGATGAGAGTGGAATGTAACGTACCCTGTCTGCCTTAGTATTATTATCAGATGCAGCCGGTGCCTGGAAGATCTAATTGTTAGCTTTCCCGTCATATATATGTACATAGTTTTCCGTACCTGGAATCGGTGGTCTCAGCAGCTTTCTCTTTGGAATCATCGGTGACCTGTTTTGTGGCAGAAGATGACTCGGAAAGGGCCTTATGCTTCAGCTCCAGCTCTAAGAAATTTCCCTCGAGGTTCGCAAGTTTTGCCTCAAGGGCCTTGAATCAGGTCATCAACGGGTTAATATAACGAGCTAGGTGAGGTTGAGGGTACTTGCCGACACCAAAGAAGCTTCCGACGGAACTGCTATCCTTGGCAGACAGAAAAGAGTCAACTAAACAGCTACTTTCTATTGCTTGGAGGTGTCTTTGCTATTAGTCTTGGTGCTTTCCTGGGCAAAGATGCTGGGGGCACGTCTGAAATCGGGCTGTATAACCCGCGTGTAAAGGGACCTGCCCAAAGATGATCCGCGAGGCTTGGGGCCAGACTGATTTTTGACAGTCATCTCCTAGAAAGAGTAGGAAAGGCCTCACTTTATCCAACTTAGCCAGAGAGTTCTTAGCTGCCCAGCGGCTAGCCTGATGGCAATAACGAATGATTCATCAGATTGCTGCAACTCGCTTTTAATCCCTTATACAAGGCCTTGTGACCTCATAGAGATTCTACACACCGATCAGTCTAATATACCACCCGCTTGTGTCCTTATGCAGCCTATGCTCTTGTTTGAGCTTTTAGCTCGTGCCTACCTCCCTCCTTTAAGTGGACGTCCTTGCTGACCTATGCGATACAGATAGATCCCGCGGAGGCACAGACACCTCAAACACAAGCATGCATGCATACAAGCAAGTCGCCCTTCTCTACTTCCTTGGTTGTACTTTCTAGCTGACTTATGTGTTGCAGACAGCAGCATTGATTGTTGCAGAGACACAATTACCACAAGCACAAAGCATGGTTACAAGTAGGTCCGCCTCTCCCCCCTCCATTTCGTTGACTTCCTTGCTAACTTGTGTGTTTTGTAGGCAGCCGCATTCCTCACCGCAGCGCTACTAGGTACCTGGGTACCTTTACGAGAAGTTTTCTTTCTGTTTTATGACCCTTCTTCCTTCCTCCGTCCCTTGTATACCTGTGGACCTCTATCAAAGATGGTAGGTAAACTACTAGGACGTTAGGCTAGCCACTAGACTGGATTTAGTTGCTCTTTACTAACTTTCTTTGTTTCTTTGCCGTCGCCTTCTCCTCACTTGTCCTTACTAACTGGTACTTAGAACCCTTCTCTGCCCTCTTCCCTTCTCTTGTCTTTGCCTACCGTAATTAGGACCCTAACTATCTATCCTCACCTTTAACTTTTACAATCTCTTTCTTCCTCGCCCTTTTCTGTGCCCTCCCCCCTTGTTTCTTTGTCTATACTAATGTAACCAGGGTATTTGTTGCCTTCGCGTTTGCCTTCTGTTTTCTTTCAATTGTAACTATAACCCTTCCTCTCCCCTTCTTTTATTGCCTTGTGTACAACCCAATATCTGAGCCTAAAGGTTCGATAGAGGGGAAGGATTGCGCGCAGGGTTGTTTTGAGATTCTTGAGGTTTGATTTGAGGTTCTTCGCTTTCGGAGGATAAGGAGGATAATAAGGATGATTTCTCTTTGTAATTGGGACGGGGAATAGCTCCTGATTTGGAGAGCGATTGGCGTTAACTTGATTCGCTTATAAAGAGTAGAGATGTTGTTTTGTTGAAGAGCTTGAGTACTTAAGAATGAGGCTTTTGACCTGACTGAAATTAGTGAATATAATATATTACAAAGTAGCACTTTTTGTCTTGAGTTGACTTGACTTAGATAAGTGAATTGGTGTAGCTCTACGCAGGAGTTAAAAGAGTAGCGAGTTGCCGTACTACAAGATAGACAGAATACTTGATTAATTAATTGCCTTATTGCGATTTAGCGATAAAGAGTTGTCCAGGCTTATAACCTGTTGAATAGGAAGGTTATTTGGGAGCAACATGTGGTGGTAATGAGGTTGTATTCTGTATGGAGTTAGTATATGGGCAGGGAGTGAGGTTATATACAATGTGTGAAAGTCGCAGGCTCTCTGAAAGTAGTTCTAGACTTTACTCTACTGTTCTCTGCTGTGTAGGGTATAAACTTTGTATAAGTACAAGTATATAACTCTAAAGTGGAAATATAAAAGTGGAAATAGACATAAAGGGGATTTTTCAGAGTTCCTATTCAATTCCGATGAACTAAAGAGGTGCTAGTATCTTGGAGTATCATTTACTACGCCATTCCTCTGCCATGCCATGCCATGCCATGCCATGTCCAAACGATGCAAATACTCCATAGTATGCCTCTCGAGAATTCAGCACAAGCATCCCATTACTCCATGCTTAGAAGACCGTGCCATTATCTAACGCCAAAGGAAATGCAAATTCTCTGTGCTGTGCATCCAATTCATCACACCATTGCGCCATATCCCAGAACCACGCCAAAACCAATCCCAGAAAACCGTGCTTGATCGAATCACCACTGCCAAGAGAAGTACGCGGTAATTTCGGTAGATTGCTGTTTGCGCTACAAGGAAGAAAGGTATTGTTAGCCGTGTGAAGTACCGAGGGGTTGCTATTGAATGCCTTACCTAGAAGAGGCGGTCCACAAGGCTCCGGAATAGGACAATAATGGCCATTACGAGAAGAGCCAAAGGGATGCCGGAAATAACCACGAGGACTAGAATATCGCGGAGACCTTCGCTGCATGAGCAACGGTAAGGAAACAGTCGAATGTTTACTGGACCCAAGCAGATCTCAATGTAGTAACGGCGGCCTTGTGTTGTATGGTTGTCAGCGTGGTTAGCTGCATTATTGCCTCCGCCGAGTTGAGGAGTGTTGGATCCGGTGTCAGACATCCTGCTGTTGTTTGATTTGGTTTGCGTAGATTCCGTTGAGGAGTATGGAGGAGGTGGTGGAAGAGGAGGAGAAGGTGATGAAGTTGGTAAAGGTGGTGAAGGTGGTGTAGTAGGTTGGCGCAGTAGTGGTTCGTTCAGACTAGCACGGAAGAAATGCGGGTCCATAATGTTTACGGCGCCGCAATGCAATCTATGTGATCTATGCGACGACAACAACAAAAGATGAGGTATATCTTCATTGAACCTCATCTTGCGAATGCAAAGCTCTTTGATGCGGATGTCTGCCGACAATAAGCCGACGCGATAAGCTGATACGATAACACGATAAGCGTAATCTTTCTGACATCATTATTGATAAGTAATTCTACTTTATTCATTCTCAATGACAGTTATCACAGCAATGAGCGCAATAAAAGCACTGAAAGGCAATAAAGGATTTAAAAACATTAAAAACATTAAAAGCATTAATAGAAGAGGGAGCCAAAGTAGTAAAGAGGTAAGGAAGTAATTGATTTCCTTACATGTTAGATCTATCTTAACATTTGCCATAAAACAAAGACAAGGCTAACCTTGAAGAGCCAATAAAGATCAAGTTGAACTGTGAAGCCTTTTTAATTACTTATCTAGGGCTACACCTCCACATCATAAGGTATTTCAGCTAAGTTAGCAACTGACCTTTCTAGCATTACTAGAGTAGTAGCCAGTTTCTCAGCTCCTTGCTGTTGCTTCACAGATGCCTCTTCCTTAGCTTTCAGTGCCTCCTCAGCAGTAGTAATTGCATCCAGCAACTCTTGCCTCCTTAATACATCCTCCTTGACATACAAAATCTATTGCGCGAGTTCTCGCGTATCGATTAGTGGAGCATCAGATTGATGGTTGTGATGTGCCGCCGCTATGGTAGCTATAAGGTGCCGCTTTGCTTCTTCAGCAGCCGATACCTTGTTGTCCGCATCCTCTTAGGCGGCGGCGACGGCAGCAGATGGCCGCAGACAATTCTGCCTTCCATTGATTAAGGTGTCTCTGAGCATAAAGCTTAGGATCCGCCGAGGGGCGTTCCATCGAAGAATTTGTATGGGTAGGACAGGTCAAGGCGACTGGAGGGCTTGCTAGACGAAAAGAGAACCTCTAAAAGCCATAAAGTCAGCAGCGATACTAGTAAAGTACATTATTTACTTACTGAATGTTCATGGGCGCCCGTGGCGTTTGTCCAAAGGCGCAGCCCAGAAGAGTGCCTTGAAGTACTGTGGAAGCTTGATTCAACGCGTAAAGGTAACTCTGGTTGGTGTAGCGTAGAACTTTCGCGCCTTCTTCTCTTTCTCAAATTTGCTTGTAAAATATCATCAGCCTTATTGATGTTAATAACATTCACGAAAGCTCATCTTTACCTGCCACTGAACCATGTGCCAAAGGGCTCCTGATGCCTTCTCGTGATAGCAGTTGTGGTGCGGGGAAGAAATACTCTTGTTCGTCTTGTTCGCCTTGTGTGTCTTGTTCCTTTTCAGTTTGTCCCTCGCGCGCTTCTTCCGCTCTTTCTACTCCTTCCTCGTCGAGAGGACTATGGCGGAGTCTCTTTCGCGACGGTTCTGGTGATGTTGAGAATTATAAGCTTTGTTTAGATTGTAAGTCTGATTGATTGCGGGGAGCAGACAGTTCGGGAGTTGAGGGAGCTTGAAGGTAAAATCATAGAATTAGATTGGTTCCGAATGTAGGTCGGTTTGACCAGATGAGACTTACAGCCCTTGAAAGACGGCCTTCGACCCCTTCTGATCTCAGGTGTCGCCCATTCTCTCTGCAAAGATGGCCCTGCAACCAGTGGTGATGTACTCTGATCAGACGCCTCCATTTGCCGGGGGTCTCTCGAACCTTTAGAAGGAAGGGTATTTCTTTGGGTCTCACAATCAATTATGTCCGAAGGCTCATACCTACTGATACTGTTCTTCTTGCCCCTAGTCGTGTCCTTTGATGTATTTTTATCCATTGCTAGTCTGAAAGTATCGATACAATTTTTTTAATTAGAGCTACCAGGCTTACAGTAGTGTCTTGTTTGGTGATCCTGCCCAGAGCATCCATCGCACTTCGAGATTTGATAACCTCTCCAAACTCCAAATACAATTCTCCACGTTGTACATCCCACCTACGGCACAGTTGTCCTAGCACCGTCTTGACCCGGCGATCAACTTCATCTTCCTGAGCTTCCTAAGCCCATTGCGCGGCTTATACAAGCTGGTCACGAACCATGTGTGTGTCGCGAGCCCAGGTCTTGAAGAGCGTATTTTGCACACGTCCGGCTCTGACTTCATCATCCAGCCTTTCCTCAACTTAGGCCACGCATCGGCTGCGATTCTCTTCAGCGCATCTGTACCTGGCCGCACGTTGTCGATGGCGGTTTCGAAAGCGAGCCTAGTTGTTGCATTGCATGGTCAGTAGGGTTGCCTGAGACAAGAGTACTTATGGGGGGTCTTTTCTTTTTATACCTTAAGTCTATGAGTGATGGACCTGATGGCATGGTGGTTGGTGGCTGGTATAGGACATGATGCGGTGTGGATGTGAATGTGGATGGATGTGGATGGTCGAGGCACGATTGAGTGGGTGAGTGAGTGAGTAAGTGAGCACAATGCGGAAACCATGACTGGGTAGGTACTAGGTACTTGTACAGTATACTTGTGATACCTGGAGAGACGGCCCAATGATAGGCCAACCCCTTGCTTCTTTGGCCTAGCAAAAACAAAACAAAACAAAACAAAGCGTCTAGAAAAGGTCGGGATCTTCGCTAGGGTCTGAAGGGACGGCCCGACGGAGTCTACAGTGCCTGCCCCCCGGCATCCACAAATAAAAATTCTACTAAGGCAAGTCGCTGGCGAAGTATAGGATACTTTTCTCCGTGATCTTTCTGCCCAGAGCCGTACGAACTTAGTGAAAACATCGTGCCTACTACAAGTTGATTCCGCTAGCAAACATAACGATCTCGCGAACAAGACGAAAGCATGTTTCGTCTAACAAGTCTATAGTACCGCGGCCTGCTTGTTGCTTGACGTAGTACCATTTCAACTCTCCACTCCCTCGCCAGCTCGCGACATCCTACCCGTATGTATTGTCCGTACGTCTGCACGGTGCACAGCTGTCTCGACAGGTGCAGCTAGAAGTTGGACTTGAAAGACCAGGCGCTCTGTCGCTGTTCGTTAGGTGGCCGAAGGGAGTGGATAAGTCGGCAGGGATGTCGACGATGTTGGTGGTGTCGAGTGGCTCCGTTGTGAGCATCGCTTGGTAGTTTTGGTCAGACGTGTTGAGAACGGTGCTCGATGGAGCCCCGGCATTGTGAGGGCGTCGCCGAACTCGTTTAATCTCTGTAGGCAGAGCTGCGTAAATGGTTTGTGCCTTGAAATATCTTTGTTAGGACTGCTGCTTCCGTTGCCTAACTTCATTGATACTGACCTAAAGTAGGTGAGATGATCCTGAGTGGCTGTTCTTCTTCTACTTGGTCATATCTCGCAAGGGGTATGCGCTGAGGCCTTGATGAGTAGCTGAGAGAGGTTGGCCCATTTGTTCTTTAGCCATGAGTGCTCCTGCTCCCTGCGCATGCAATAGTCGCAGGTCTCTAGCGCTATCTTCGGGTTCCGTTCGTCGATGGGGTGAATTATCTAAACGAAGCTCTTGGGCGGTAACTGGTACAGGACTGGACAGGGACGGGTATACACTCCGCCGTAGTTCGTGTAACAGGAAGGGCAGTGGTTTTTGAAAGCCGTGTACATCTTGTCTCGAAGTACGAAGTTGTTTATACCAGTGATCCTCCGGTGAGGATTAGTGATGATAGATATAGTTAATTCAGATTGTAGGACTCTGTTAAGTATAGTCGCTTGTAAAACCGGCTTCCCCTTTGAATATACTTGAATAAATTCCTAACGTCGCTAGCCAAAGAATTTGGAATAGTGAAGGAGTCCTGGAAATAATTTAGATCATCTGTAAACATCGCCAGCTTCCGTCCGCCTACCAATCAGAATGATTCAGGTATATAAGTGCTTATGTATTTGGTAAACCTATATAGTATTGTCTCAAGTACAATAATCATCATAGTAGCGACGGATACTGTACTATGATTACTTGTCAATTGAGTCATTTCTTAAGTATACGTAGTTCACTAGATCTATGTTACAATATATATCTTCAATATATGAAAGATTGTCATATTAATCTATATGTGGAAAAATCACTATCCACAACCTTTTCCACAGCTTCGCCGTCCATCAAGCCCCACACAAAACACTCTCCAACAAGTACATAATGATTGTTTTCGTTACGTATAAGAAAGGGCACATTACAACCTCTGAGTATACAAACCATGTCACCTGTGTCAATACCAAGAGGACCTAAACCCATATAACCAGACCTGGTTATAAAGAATGCTCGTGATTTAAGAGCGGAATTGATGGTTTCGTTAAACAGGTGTATCATCCCATCTTCATTACGTCTGCGCGGTAGCTAGGAAAGTCCAAGATACTGCTAGAAGATTTCTGTAGACGGGCGAGAGAAATCTCTAATATCCCCATCGTATCTATCCGCGGTGATAGTCCGAACCCAAGCGTGGTATCCAGGATCGCCATTTGGATATACTTTATGTTGTGACTCCCAGTCGGTAAGCCCATAGCTATACGGTCGCGACTCCAGATTAAAAGACCCAGCAAGAATGGTATCAACTTGAATCCCGTGAACCTCTAGCACTGAAGATTCGTGCTGATAGTTTTTTTGTAGTCTAAAACCAGAGGCAGCTGTATAGAGGCTGTGCGGTAAAGGAACTATCCGTTCCCAAACGTTGATCCGCCAATCGGGTACCCAAGATGGAAGCGCCCAAGAGTTTCTCTTGATGCGATTGCTACTTCCAGCGAGACTTAAGAGCTGTAGAGATCTACTCTCCTGAATCGCATTTAAAGTGCAATAGGTATAGATCTCGACAACTGAATGACTGTAATCAAGCTTAATACGCTTAGGATTATCCTTCAGCACACCGAGAAGCGCAAACACACGGTCTTTAGGGCAGGTACAATCTAAACTCTGAGTTTCAATCAACACATCCTGTAAGGTTGCACACTGCAATTGTCGTTTGTCTCTATCGTAAAGTCTCCGTGCTTAAAATTGCCGCGAAACGCAGAAAAGTCCTCGCCGAATATTCTCGATTGGGTCGTGGATATGGGTTCGAGTTTGAATAGCTAAAACTTGGTCCCATAAACTTATAGCAGGATCTATAACCGCTTCGTATGTCTCGTAGTAGTACTGAAAGAGAAGCTTGACTCGTGCCGCAACGATAACCTCTTAATATACCCATATCCTCGTAAACCACTTGTGCTGGAGCATTTTTGCTAAAGCTCTCCAACCACGCTCATCATCATGGAGTCGTTCTAACGACTGAAGAGAATATTTCAAATAGCCCTCAGGTTTGCGATGTAATTTATGTATCAAGGACGCGGCATTCGTAGGGTAGATATAGAGCAGGCGAGTCATGCGATGGTGTGCTAGTGCGGAATATTTGAATTCCTGTAGACCTTCAAGTGGATCTCGCACCGAAAGCATATTTTGGAGATGATTGTCCATGGTGAAAGAGCTCGAACACGGAATTCCGAGAAAATGGATAATTCAATGAGTGTATCTTTCTCGTTCGGTGGAGTGCTGGCGATACAGTAGGGTAATATCGACTTTGAATTACAATACAGTAATGTGGCAGCCTAATGTATAATTGCTTACACATTGCTCAGTAATACTTTGGAATCGGAGTGGTGCTAAACTCGGTAAGGTATAGCGTTTCAAGATCCTTGTCTGATATCTTTGTACCAACAACTTCTACCCGAAAGTAACGTACAAAACGGCTAAGTGGTGTTTTCGTTCCAGCAAGACCTTCGCAAGATGAAGACTGATTCTAAGTCCAGTCCTACAAACCCAGATATCAAGCTGGTTATAATCAATGCCAAGATGCAGATTCGCACTCTCCACGTAGTTTGCAAGCAGCCTTGCTATCCCTAACCTCAATATCTGACTACCTCTATTATAGAAAGTTAGGAAAATCTCGAGCTAAGAACTTCGAGGGGAATTTATTTCGGAAGCCAGAGCTAGAAGAAGGGGAGGAACTTGTCTAAATCGGAAGATAGTCTAGGGCTCGCAAATGAAAATGAATTAATGAAAATTCATTCGACCTCTAATTTTCAACAAATAGAATGAATTTTCATTTGTTTGTTTATAATATAATATACCCTTACTACTAAAAATATATAAATATTAAGATACCTAATTATAATACTTTTAAGTATATTAATTACTTCTAAACTTCCTAAAATTTTATATAATTATAGATTCCTATATAATTAAATTTTAAGAAAAAGATTATATTATAAAAAGCTAAGTTAGCTTAGTTATTAAACTTTTAATAAAGTTAATACTTATTCTATAACCCCCCCCCTTCTTAAATATAATAAAACCCTAGTCTAGAGTGGACTAACTACTTCTAGTATTATATATAAAAGTTTATTAAAAATTAAAATTTTTTCATTAAATTAATGATTTGAATTAGGTTATATACAAATAAAGATGAATTGAATTTAAAAGGGCTAAATGAAAATGAATATATTCATTTACGAGCCCTACCCGGGCGGGGGCCGAGGCCTGGAACCTTGGTGCTATAAAAGATGCATCACGCAGATAGGCGAAGACACCAGCGTCCTAAGCAGATGCCTGTTAGCTAGAGAATTAGTAGCCAGCAGAGGTAGTAATAGTGATATACATCTCATTGGGTGATCTTCGAATTACGGAGCTTGCCGCTTAGATCAAGCAGGCCTAGGGTGTTGAAACCGAACCAATGCCCCTTTGCGTTATTGACTCCCTTGTATAAAAGCCCTATACGTCTGCAACCTGCTAAAGTGCTAGATCCGATGGCACTATCATTGATGACGTTCAGTATAGATCCTCCGTAGAGAGGCTGTACCTGGAAGTTAGACAATTGGTAGTAAAGGAGAACACCGTTGACCCAATCGCTAGTTGTTGCGTTGTACCCCTGCGGCATTGTAATTTTGATCCTAGAGAACTGGAGGCCGCCTCTAAGGAAGTCGAGGAAGTAAATGATTGTTTGCGGCTTAAAGATATGATCTATCTGATAGTCGCCTGTGTTGACTTAGGTTACGGTAAACTTCGTAAGAGTAGTTAGGCAAACCAGGGTCGCCTGTCCAAGTTCCTCAAAGCCAAACTATTTTATAATACCGGCGGTGTTATCTTTATTGTACTCCGGATAGGTACTGAAGGATACTGTCTTAATGTTGTTTGTGCCACCTGGGTCCAAATTCTACCTTGTTCCTTTTAAGGCTCGCTTGAGAAGCTGCCGTAGACCTACATCGTGAAGGACCCCATCAAAGTGTATGCGATTGTTGTTATCCTAGCTGCCCAAAGTGAGTAGATCACGCTTGTCCGACAAGCCCGTGATGCAGGTACTCTTGTTAGAACGTCCAGGGACGTAGATACAAGAAGCTCTGGTATTTTGTCTCACCAAGACTAGTTCTTTTCAACATGTAAAGGCAGTCATGGATTTATGGCAGGAACGAGTATATTGAGTGCAAAGGATGCATGACGAGGCTGCAGCAGCCTGGAAAGGCCAAATTCCAGAGACAAGGGCGCCGGCGGACCTTGCTCCATCCAACTCGTGAATGAGACGACAGGCATGGCTACTCGTACTCCTACACACGGGCCAAAGCCTCAACCAAAGAATTGATGGCAGTGTACCTTGTGACCGGCAAAACCAAAAGTCAAAAGTCTTCGTATAAAAGCAGTGTAGAGTAAGAGTCGAAATCGGTGTCGCAAATAATGTTTAAGTTGACCCGTATATGCTTGGTATGCTAGACTATTTATGGCTAGCTACTTTATGCCCTGCATTAGCTCACCTCCTTGCTCTTCGTGCGTCACACGTGAAAAGGTGGTTGGCGCCTGAGGATTATTTGATGATTGGTTCACAATCTGCACCAGGGCCAGCGTTGGCTGACTTGGCAGGTACTAGCAGCTTGGACACTACCCATGTGGCTGACTGAAGGGCAGACTCTGACTCCTGTGCTGCATAACAATAGGGGTAAAGTTACTGATCACAATTCTTTTCATTGCACTGCCGCATTGTGTGGTGGTGGCTGTGTAACGCTCACGGCATGGCAGAAGGGCGGGAGGAAGATGGATTGATGAAGCCCAGGTTGTATTTTTGGGGGGCTTTTTGCAAATGTTCGGATGTCGATGCTGGCGGAATGGAGCCTAGAGTTAAAGAGGATTGATTGGATGCTCTGACAGGTCTCCCTTCACTGCCAAGCCCTGCCGCTTTGGGTGGTTAGCTGGATGTCGTACAAAAGAGACGTACTTGTATCCATTTATAACTTTATACTCATATAACCCAGAGTCTTCTTTGGTATGGCAATTTTCTTGATAGTTCACAAGTCCAAATTCTTTTCACATACCCCTAAACGCTGTACACGGCTTTCGTCTCTCATTTTATATGTGCTATATATTTCAGAGCTTGATCGAGTCTCTGTTCCACGGCTTTGGTCTCTTCATTCCATTCACTGAATCAGGGTCGGAATAAAGCCCTGATAGATATTGAATCCAAGCCTTGGTACTCCGCCGCTGGAGGTAATGATGTCTAATCATTCAAACGTTTCAATTGAGTGGGAGGCATGTATGTCATTTGCGCCCAATATCCAGACCATAGTCCATCGAAGTCTCATCAGCGCTGACAGCCTCTCAGGCGGCGGCGAAGCTTTCACTGGCCCAACGACTTGCATCGAGGGTTACATATGCGTAGTCATAAATAAATGTGCGTATTTGCTTCTCTGAAATGCATTTAGAGCAAGGTTTGGCAGGCTTGACATCGGAGACTTACAATGGCTAGGGTTTTCACAGTGCTATTCGGCACCGCCTTTGGGTAACAAAACCTGCATCACCTGTGGAAGGCCAAACACAGACGTGGCTGGGATTGGAGTAAGTTGAATCTTGCAGCGTGCAGCTGTTTCTTCTGAACTATAAGACTAGATAAATTGACACCCAATCTTCATATAGGTCCTTGTGATATTTGCCAGCCAGTGTGCAATTGCATTAATGCTTACGCTTTGGGCTGACAGGAAGGAATATGATGTATGTGTTAGAATCACCCAAACAAGTATATTCTTTATGAAAATTGATTGAAAGCGAAGCAGAAGTCTCAAATCTATGTGATCAGAGTACTCCTTTGCGTCACCAATGTTCAAACGATAAATGGTTCGTTACAAACCCACACTACAGTCTCCGAAAGGAAGACTCCTCCATTGTTGTGCTAATTACTAATGCAGGCATTGGGCTGTCGATTAGTGCCATTGTCTACCATTATAGTGAAGATTTATATCACTTGAGATTGATATACGAAGGCATCAGCCTTGCAGGGTTAGCATTTATTTCATATTACCACCCCTTTCTGCTCTTTTAGAGTTTCGCTGACCAAGATATTGATTTGGTAGCATCTCAATCTGGCCTGCTAGTATGTTTTTAAGATCGCGCCACGACCTCGAGGTTCGCCGTGTCTCCTCAATCCTATTTGTTGCGATGTATTTCTCTTTCGTGGTACTATTAATTCTACGCTTGCGAGCCTGGGACAGCTATAGTTCCGGTCAGTGCTACGAGCCCGGCTTTTTACATTTTATTCCAGCTATACCCTATGTTGTGGTCTCAGCATTTCTACTCATCGTTGCCGTTATTGGTTCTGCGTGGCCGCAAGAGAAATGGTGGACCTATGGAATAGTAATCGTCGCTGCTATTCAGGCTCTAGTTCCTCTTCTATCAATCGTTTCACTGCGCACAGCTCACCAAAATTTCTTGGTTGGTGGTCAGTCAGATGATGAATTTGGATACGGCCAAATCATGATTATGATTTCACTTCTTGCTATTATATTCGAGATCTATAGATGTTTTAGAGGCAAGTAACTAGTCTATAATTTGTTTAAGTTCTCCGGTGGTGGTATAGAAGGCTGACGTGCTAAGAAAGATTACCGTTCAGGGCCAGAAAATATTGAATTAGGAGCATTCATGGCCTAGGTCAGCTAAAAGAAATAGACTCAGCCTCGCGACAATAGTGGTATCGTATACATCACTGCAAGCGTGCAAGGCTAGCCAATCTCTAGGCAGTCGCTGCAGAAGACCGTCGCTAGCTATCTAGGCCACTAAGCCTATATGCGCTATTAAGCTATAGCTTTTTGTTACTAATAGTATATTCTAGTAACCTCAATATCTGACCACCTCTATCACAGAAAGTTAGGAAAATCTTGAGCTAAGAACTTCGAGGGGAATTTGTTTCGGAAGCCAGAGCTAGAAGAAGGGAAGGAACTTGTCCAAATCGGAAGAGACGGATTAAAATACTGTTGCCCAAGATCAACTTGGCGAAGTCTCATTGGATATCAAAGTATGCAGAGTCGCAGCTGGACTCACAGCCTTGCGTTCTACCTCCTTCTCAAACAATCAGGATCTCGTTCTGGTAGAAGCTGTCCTGCTCTCAAACACTCTATGAACCCTCGATCACCTTGAATATATGGGATATGGAGAAAGTGTAGAATATGGTGAAAATCATGAATGAAGGCTTGATTGCTCCCGCCCATTAGGTGGGAGGAAGCCTAGGCTTATATATTAAAGGAGAGGCACCCAAAATGGGCCCAGATCCATACAAAATGAGGCATTTAAGGTGTCGATCCATTAATATAAAAATGGTGCCATACTGGGCCAGAATGGTCGGAATTAATCTGCGATTTCGGAGGGATCGGCGGGCGCCAGGGCCACCAGAAATGAAGATATATTAGAAACACGTGATTACAGGCCGACACACTCCAGTATCTTCTCGGCTCCTAAAAGAGAACTCAGCAATCAGGATGCCCACCTACGTGCGGAGATGGGTGCTGAACTATTTGCCTCGGATTTCCCGCCATCCAAGCGTCAGACAAACACTCAAGTGGGTGAGTTACTCTTACTACCTTCTTTCGCTTGCCTTCGAATTATCAATAACACCTTAATCCTGCCTTCGATAGGGCACAACTGCAGGGGGGGCTCTTTTCTTAACACTAGAGACGCCATTGTTACTTGGTTCAACACTAAAGCAACCAATGCCAACACCTATATGATGAAAGAGGAGGCAACTTCTGCGGCAACCTCTTCTGCCAAGTCTGGCGTTACTCCGACTACAAACCAAGTAGTAGGCGTAGCAAGCAAAGTCGGGAACGTGGCCTTGAAGGTCGGTATGGGTGCAATGAATGTATTCGCAGGATGCATGCTTTCTGTAAGTCGCTCGGCATCGAATACAGAATATATAGGCTGGGATTGGGGCTGAATCCTACAAAGGAGTACATCATGAAAGAAGAGAAGACAATCAACGACACTATATCAATCGGGGTTTTGGTAGTTGGGAGTGTAGGCTGCGGCCTTGCTGTTCTAGGCGGTCCCGTTACAGTAGTTTGCTTTGTCGGGGGTTTTACACCTAGGTACGCTAGGCATTGGTGGTCTTCCTAAAGCAACTTATTAGCTTGTGGGAGGACGAGATCGAGTTGGGATCCAAGTCAGGCAGGGTGGGATGCTCTAATTTCAGCTCACTGTTTCTGGAAGTGCTGGCAACTCTCGTTTACCGTACATAACCCTTAACCATATTTGAAACCAAAAATTGTACAGTATTGTCGCTATCCAAGAGTGTTTATTATCATATAGGTAGCCTAGCTATATGGAGCACCCGCCCGCACATCAACAGGAACGCAGCTACGCGTCTGGCGTTCCTTCTGCTTGCAGGCGTCGTGAGGCCTTATTCATTTCCATTTGCTCTACTGTGCCTCTGCCCCTTATCACCTTGCCGTTATCATATTTAAAGCTGTAATCCCAGACTTGCTCGCCAGGATCCTCCCGGGAACGAAAACCTGGGGCCGCCCGAGGTGGCAGATACACTACCGCACGTATCGAGCCCAAATCTCTCAGCCCAAGACACTTAAGTGGGAAGTTATTTGGATCCAAGATGGTTGATTATACGATGATCCTCCTTCCCGATGATAAAATACACCAAGCGATCCTCTAAGTCCTCCGTGTCCTCCCGGAAGAGGATCAGAATATAATTAGACGAGATCTGCTCCTGTCACGTATCGGCCCTTCACCTTCAACATCAGGGTCAAGCTCCCAGGAGAAGGCAAAAACTACACTATGGTCCAGCTCGCCGTTTGGGCTACAGCACAGCTGGAAAAGCTTAATGCGCTAAGCGGGACGCTCGCACCTATTGGAATACCCCTTGTATCTGTTGAAGGACATGATTGGAGGTTGTACAACACATATTAGAAGGAAGGTAGCGAGGTGGTGAGACAGAGGGTACCGGTATGGGGGAATGACCTCTTCGGCGATAGCTCGTCGACTCTAGGCGTATATAAAATCATTGCTGCACTCCAGATTTTGGCCGAGTGGAGTCATACGGAATACAGAGCGTGGTTCGATAAGGATATGCTCAAATTACTGGCGGAGATCTAGATAGGTTTTACGAGTAGAGGTTTTATTTCAATGAAATTTCTCGTGAAGCTAATTCGCACTGATGTTCCAAATGTGACTCTCCATTTTCCTTCTTATATAACTACTCGGGGCCGTCATCATACACCCCGACAACAATCTCTTTGTGCGCGACTCCCCTCATAGTGATGAGAATTGACTGAAGAAAGAACCTAGCGCCAAACACCCTCATTACAATGCCCGCACCACCCACATTCCTTATCGCACAGCGCCCAGTCCTGGTCTTCGAGCAGGTTCATCATTTGCCCCGTATTCGGATTAACCTTCCAGGTCGAGCCACCACCTGGACCCATCTTTTGTATGTTTCCCTTGCCTGTCTTCTTCCTTTTCTTCTTCGTTCCCTTGGCAACATCAATCTCTCCCGCCGTAACCTGCTCTGGCACCAGACTCGGCGCAGCGGTCTCTGACCATGAACTACGTAAATTCGGATTGTGTACGAAAGGTGTCGTCGGACCGCCGCCTGAAAAAGGGATGAACTTGGTGCACTTAGCAGAGTTCGCTGCTTATTCAATCAGTATGCCTTACGCAATGATTAGTTTCCTCATCTTGTAACGATAGCGTTTGCCCTGGTTCGTGGAGATTTAGTGTCCGTTGTGGTACTTGTGGTGTATCATTATGACGTGGGGAATCGCGTTGGTGCTGGAGCATTGCATCGTTGGTCTTGAAGCGTTTGGTGCAGATGCAGAGCACGGGCTTAGGTTGCATGGCTTCTAGTTCTATTCGACAAGGTAGAAGTGTTAGTTATTGTACAAGCAGGTAACTTATTACGATGTTTGAGCCATAAATATACTGTCAAAGTCGTGGTATGATTGCAAAAGCGGGGATGCTTATTCTTTCAAAACGCGATCACGTGTAGGCACAGGCTGGAATGATTGTGTCATCGCATCACAACGATATCGCCAACGTAAAGTCATCACCAATCTTGTTCTTTCTCTCTCAGCCGTACAACCTCATCAATCGGCTGCTATAAATAAAATGGTACTGTTAAGAGATGTCCAGGGCAGGGTTTACAAATTCAAGAGTAGGTTAGAATGCTTGGGTTTGGGCATGCTTACTCTCGATGTCACAGACGTTGTGTACAGCTACATGGTCCTCGTCCTCAATATTGTGTCAGGAAAGTTGGATTATGTGAAAGTCATGACAGTGAGTGCTTAAAGGTTTAAATAGTCATCTACTAACTCCTCCAGATTACCTCGACGTTAAAGGAGGACGGCGACTACGTCCCTATCTCGCCAACACCAAAAAAAAGGCTACGCAATCCAACTTCGACTTCGAGACTGATGTTTATACCCAGATCCCTGGTCGTTCAAGCTCGACTCGACCGACCCTTCAAGAGGCAATCCAAACGCTCAGTCAATCTGCCAAAATCACTGCCTCACGGGCGCAATATGTTCAATCCTTGGTTGGAGACACAAGTCTCTTTAGTAGCCTACAGATCGCGGAAACATGCTCGCTTCGCAGAAGAGCCAACGAGCTGGCAGATATAACTCGCATTCTCGATGACACCGCTAATGCACTTAAGAATGCGACGGAACGCTCCATTATCGCGCATCTCAGTTCGCTCGGTGGTTCTCGGCTTCAGGGCATATTATCGCATTTTGAACAACAAATAAGAAGCATTGTCCAGGGTGTCCTGAATAACTCCAGCGATGACAACTGCGTTCTATGGAAGATTGCTGAGGAGCGTTATAATCAAGCTACTAGCGCCTCCGGCATATTGCATTCCAATAATTATTGGATTCAATGCGGTGAAGCTTGTCTTAAGTGGCCGTACGACCCCGATTTTGAGAGCGAGGAATATTATGAACACGGAAATCGCCTCGAGATCGACGAAGACTACGCTAAGGCCTTCGATGAACAAATCAAGCGCCAATCAGAGGAGAAGAGAAGAGAAAGACAGAGTTGGGTCGGTTTTTGGGCTTTGGTGCTAAGTAGATGCCCCGGTGGACCACCAACACTATTCAAAATTTCCAACTTCGACATTGCAGATATCTCACAGTACCTATTCTGGACATTTGACACGAAAAGCTCAGGAAGAAACGACGATATTGTGATAGCTTCGATGATGAGTACTATTGGGTCACCTGGAAGTAGCAGAATCGACCTTTTGTCTCTTGAAAAGCACAGAGCAACAGATATGCTACACACGCATCTGACTAAATCATATTATGGCGGGCAAGGCTCTGATAACCTAATGTCCTGGACAAGCTCTCTGTTTTTTGCAATTCAATACGCGCTTAATGTGGTTGTGATCAGCTCATCCAAGCGATTGGGGAGCTTGAGAGTCTTACGATCGGAACCTTCATATTTATAATCCATCGAAAGGCCAGTCATGATTATAGGCACATCAACCTTCTTTGCAAGCTCAACCGCATCGAGTATTGCCTGAGCTTCGTCCAGAACTTCGAATCCACCAAGGCGGGCAGTTAGTGTGGAGGCGGTGCCAATTGCACGGCCGAGCCTCGAGTTGATGAGCAATAGTTGCAAATGCACTTCCTTGCCATCGGTAACATTGATATCAGTAAACCTTTCCATAGAAAGTCGATTGAATACTGGAGTTTCGTCTATCTTTCGGGGGTGGTCAGTCCACAAGTCAATCGACTCCTTTCCATCGATGAACAGCTTTCCTTTCCCAGTTACCGCCAGTCCAAAGCGGACATGACACGAGCTTTTCCGGAGTATAGACTGTTCAAGTTCTCACAAAGAAAGTCTCTGGGATTTTCCCGCTTAGACTTTCTGAAACATCGATCAAATCCTTTGCTGTGATTGCTTTGTGCAATGGCACGGCGCAAGGAGAGTCTTTAGGGTTTTCCCTAAAGATTTTGACAGACCAGCCGCTATCTGCCGAATCAGGCACGGTGAGTTTTCTCAAAAACGGACTGAACTAGAATGCTGGCGGCCAGCGTCAGCATAAGAAATCTACAGTGAGATTCTAAGACTTACTATATGCACCAGGCGTGTAGGTGACATTCTCCTCCCCTACCTCTTCAGTAATAGCATTGTACAAGGTGATCGTGTAATATAGTTCAACTTCGGAGCTCCCACCTTTGGGTTGTTTATTCTTTAATAAAACGATACCGTCAGCGGCAACTCGGCGAATGAGTGCACGGTTTTCTACAGTGTTGGCGGCTGAAGGGTTCGAAGACGGGTGGTTGACCGGAAGCACTTTCTTGATCAGATTCAAGAGGTTCCGCACAGATTGATCAATGGTTGCCTCTAGCACCTTTCGGCTCCGAACAGCTCAGCCTAGGCTTCGACCTCTAAATACGGTAGGACCGCATCTCCAGATCTAGACCGGCATTTATGGCCTCAGACGTACTATAGGTCCCCCATCAGTCGCTCATGACCAGGCCCTTGAACCCCTAATCTTTGCGAAGGATTTTTTTCAAGAGGAGGGGATCTTCACTCGCATGGATGCCGTTGATCTTGTGATAAGCGCTCATAACTGCCCAGGGATCGGATTTCCGAAACGCCAATTGAAATGGCAGGAGATGCAACTTGCGAAGAGTCCGTTGCGACATGTATACGTTGTCTTCGACAGAGTCTTTGGATTGATCGTGGGCAGCATAGTGCTTGATGCAAGTCGCTACGCGCCGATTTTGAACACCGCGGATGTATGATGCACCTAGCGTACCGCTAAGGATGGGGTCTTCTCCGAAAGCCTCGAAGCCACGACCTATTAGAGGCGAGCGCTGTAGACAGACGGTGGGTGCAAGTAGGACGTGTATGTTCTTATTTCGAGTTTCATCTCCAAGCAGATTTCCGAGGCGCTCCAAAAGCTCTGCGTCGAATGTGGCGCCCATCGATGTGGCGCATGGGAGAAGACAGCTGGGATTCGACCTTGACAGTCAACCTCAACCAGGGCGCCAAGGAATGGAACTTACTGAGTCGAAGGACCTAATATCGCATATCCCATGAGGACCGTCCGAAGTCTACTATTAGCATATCTCTTTCTGTAAGAGGTGCCGGACGTACTATGAGGGAAGGAATTCCGAGACGTCTCAGGTCATTAACCGCGTATGAGGTTTTCCCAGAGAGCAGTCGGATTTTCTCATCCAGATCCAGCTGAGCGAGGACTTTTTTCACATCACAAGCTGCATTGAATGTTGGTGGCATGTTAGGCTGAATCGGTTCGTAACTTTGATTTTAATGTGGAAGATTGCTGGTTTTAAGGTTAAAATGGACAGCACTGGTCTGTTGCAGCTTCTCGTTGCTTTGAGGAGAAATCGTACTAATAGGATTTTCAGAACAGATAAGGTCGAAAACTCTATTCGTACCGTGGTAATGGAGTGTGTCCAATATACGGCAAGTGCTCGTTGGGTAAGCTCCGCAATATTTCCTCGGGATTATCGAGTTGAATATGTACATCTAAATGATTAAAAATACGTTAGTTGTGTCTGGCGATCCCATCAACCTCTAAATATCATGGGAAAGACGAGAGCGCCGACAACCGCCTATCATACTCTTAACATATTATTATGCATTTTATGCACTGGTAGACTGTTGCTAAGCTGCATATATCTCTTGGATAGCTACATTGTTCTCTTGCAAGGCTGTGATTAAGCTAAGAGACACTTGCGTCGTATATGTTGTTAACGAGAAACCGCTATAGTCAAAACTCCAAGCTTAGACAAGCACTCTGCACAAATGCTTGCTATGAATCGCTGCTGTTTCTAGTAAGCAACACTCGATATGATCGTAGCTTGGGTTAGATGCGCGATAGCCACAAGTCATTAGAGCCAGAGTAGCCATTGTGAACCCACCCGGAGGACCCTATACCTACCGTGTCGATGTGTTGGGATTGGTTTAAGCAGACAGTCCTGGGAGCAAATTCGGAAACTATCTCGTCCGCTTTTAGTCATGAGTTAATGTACCATGTCATCCTTGGCCGGTCTGCGCATAACCTCCATTATTTGGGGTTGGATGGACGGAAATTGATGGATGTCCCAATTCCTGAATTGAAACACAGGCACCGCTGGTTCTTGGTAGTTAGATCTAGGATCAGTGAGTAGAATTAACGCCTATGGTCTGTAAGTGCCTCGTCAATCCCCGTTGAAACATGCATATGAGTAGTTAATCAATTTTCGTTACGCTTACTAACATTTACCCAAATACTCTTCTCGTGTATATAGGACCTACGACAAACAGGAAAAGTGCAATGAATTACACTCGCAACTAGACATTGTGATTGAGTATTTCGGTGCTGCCTCCATGCTCAATACCGAGGTGGGCAACGGACCAAGGACTCTAGAATAAGCTCAAAGCCCAATGGTTGCGAGGTCGGGATGTGGCTCTCTCTGAGTGCCGACTCCCATGAGCAGCTCTTGCTCGTTATGTATATAAAAATGTTTTAGAATATTAATGGATAGGTCGAGGTGTGGTTTGGGTGAGTTGTAGTCCACTTGGCGATCCTCTCGACAATGCCATGCGTCTTTGAGCTCAAAGATTACAGCTAGATTTAGTACATTGAGCTCGAAACCCTGGCAAATTACTCTTTAGACTGTCTGTAAAGAGTCAGACTACCATTCCGTTTGATCACTCTGGCTTGTGTTACTACGCCGTGCTCGCTTGTGCTCTGCTCACTCATATCATTGTATGACTTTATGCAAGTATGAATGTAGTCCTCTTAAATTTCCCAGGAACTTTCGTACCGGGTCAGCCCATTTATAATCCGTTTCTGGATTCTAAGCTTGTCTACGCACCCGATCAATTGATTAGTTTAATGGCTTTCTTAGGTTGACGCTTGTTCAAACAAAAAAATTCGGACAAGTGCGTACAACGCTCTCCCTTCAAAGAGTGTCCGGGTGTAATGTCTTGAACAAGGTCACGAATACCTACAGCGAACTGTGAAAGGTATTTTAAAGTCGACATATCCTAGGTTTCTTACAACTTACATAGTTCAAATTACATTGCAGAAGAAGGCAGTGGTCCACCAAGCTGCTAATTTATTCCAGCAATATCAGCACTCTAACATTAAGTTTATGGTTATGCAGTGAAATTTGTGATGCTCAACTAATATATATTTGCATAATTATTAACTCAAACCTGGTTTCTTCTTCTTTTTCCTTCCATTTTCTCAATATCTCTTTATTATTTCTTTTTTCATTATTTTCCCTTTGCCATAATCCAAGGTTGCCAACATGTTGGAGTCGTGATACCACCTTTGCGCCTAACTCGCTTCGAATTCGATACCACCTAGATCGTCTGACACTTTGAAGTTGAGCTTTGCCAGTATATCTAAAAGTCGCTTGAAATATGCCTTTGCGCGCGACATGATTATCTCATTGTTAATAGTCTCAATCATTTCGAGAAGAATGTTTCCAACTCGACGTATTCTCTCTACCTAAAGCCAGAGTTAATAGTTAGTAATAGTGGATCAAAGGATCACTGGCATTGGGCTCCCATTTAACTTGAAGATAAATGAATGGGATATCGTCTAACGTCTGAAGAAAGTCCTGGATCATTTCAATCTCTCTCATTGGTAGCGTGAGAGCTTGATCATTAAGCCCCACAACGTCCCAAACTTTGCAGTCGATACATTGCTGTAGAATAACTAGTCTTAAGCAATGAAATGTCACCATCACGGTGCATCTCTGGACCCAGAAAGATGTCTTGTGAAACAAGGCAACATCTCCGTCGTCGTGAGATGTAGCGATATTGGAAACGTACAACCGGTGAAGGCCATCTACAAGGCCCGTGAAATCAAGGTATGCTTGTGCTAGTAGTGTCTTGTCGCTTTCTGCTGTAATCAGTCCATAGGCCCGGATGTTGAATAAGAGGCTGGCGGCTGACGACCAGAGACGTTGGATCAAGTGAAAGCCTACCAAAAGCCGTCCCTCGAAGTTCTTGTCATACCACGGCCTGTTTGGGTCGAGTAACGCTATATCCTGCTCCGTACATGAATGTAGAGTCAACTGTTCCTCAAACAAGGATTCATGAAGAACAAATGGACGTGTTCGTAGGGCGGCGGAAGCTTTGTCTGATGCATAAAGATGCCAGAAGTTTAAGCGCAGCAATTGACCCTCGATTGTGTCATGTCGCTTGAGCGACTGTTCACTGTACAGGCGAAGGCTTTGAGCTAGAAGGGTAGCATGGCCAAGAACATGCCATGCTGCGCCAGTTTTGCCCGTCATATGCTGTAAGGCGGTAGAGTGGAAGATCCTGATGGTTAACGAAGCCGAGCTTGGATGTTCGAGATCGTAATCCTCGAAACCTCTTAGTATATCTCGGGATGCATGAAGAAATGGCTTCGCGAGAAGATGTCGATACAGGAGCAAGGACTCGGATATGACTGACGCAACGGACGCACATAGAGCGGTGACAAGAGAGAAAGCTCTCATATGTGTTACTCGTTGGTGTTCATTGTCCGCTTCGAAGAGACCGATGGAAGAAGTTTCCGAGAAGAAAATTAATGCATCTGCTCGAAGCATCGGCTCATACACTAGCGGAGTAGTCGGAAAAGTATCTTGCATGTACAGATCGATACAGTACTTGACAATATCCATCACAGATAGAGAAGGTAGTGCCGAGCTGAGCGAGACCAATAAGGCCTCTCAGATTATTCGTGACAATCTAGTAGAATACGAGGTTTCTGCAGCGGCTGGCGAGTCGATCGTGTCTGACAGACGCCATAGAGTGAGTCCCTGCCTCGGCGCTTGATCACTGGGGAGGGACGGCTGTGACTGCTGTTCATCCGTAGGAACGCTACTCGGAATCCTTGAGCTCCTCCTAGAATCTTTGGTATTGCTATGCTTGCTAGAGATTTTGGGTCATCTACACGTCGCTCAAACAATTCTTCCAACTGATTTCTGTCACCACTTACTGACTTTATATAACAGATGAAATCAAAGACCAAAATCCCACAGATGCAGTAACTCAAAAGCAACATCGCCGAGCCCAAGTACGAAAAGCCCAAATGTCAGGCCTCGCTTTCTGGGGGGAATAGTATACTCGCAAGTAAGCTGAGAGATGCAGCAATTCGCACAGGGTTTCGATGCGTCACATTTCACTTTCTGTCTCTTGCAGCCATCGCACGCCCGGCTAGCCGCCGGAGATCTCGAAGAACGCATTGCGTAAGACTTTGTAGTCGTCCTCTGGGCCTTTTAAATGCCAATTGTTAGGTGATATCGCCACCTCCTACAAGCTAAGGATTCAGACCTTTTATTACAATGCAAGTCGGCCAACTGACGAAATACTCTTACAGCACCCCAGGATCACGTGACGGCAGGTTCAATATGCCTTAAACATGTCCTACCCCTCAAAAGAAAGGCTACTGCAGGAGGTACGCCCTTGGTTCCCATTGTTTCATGATGTAGAAAGGATTACGAAGAGGGAGACAGCTTAGAGAAGAACGTCTCGACGGAGTTCAGTTTATTTTTCGTTATAGTTACCTCGAGAGCACTCGAGAATTCCATTGACTGCATATATGAGGGACGAGTATATACGTAGTTCGAATCATACATGGATAAAAGAGGAATTGGCTCCTTAAAACAGTCGCTATGCCTTAAGCCTCCTAGCCCATCTGCGCCTTCGATTCCACATGCAGGGTATTGAGCACAGTCTGGACATTCTTGGGCTCAAGACTCTTCTTGACCGGACTCGGAGCTGCGAACACTACCTCGAGCTCCCTCCGATGTTCGGTTGATTTCCTTCGCCGTGATAGCGAGATAAGACGGCTTGAGCAGATTCGCGACGTCCGTGGCTGATGTACCATCGAGGAGACTCTGGCGAGAACCAGGTAAATATGACGATTATACCACTGGCAATGACCTGGCAGTATAAGGGAATGCGCTAGCCGTTTGCAGCGTATTGGGCACTATACACGGTCCAAGCTGCGACGATGGAGCCGACGTACCTAACAGATTATTAGCAAGAGGGCATTGGCAGAAAGTATACCAAAAGGTAGCTCACCAGAAGTAGTTGTAAAGTCCCGACAGGGGTCCACGCCAGGCAGGATAGGCCATTTCACCTACATAGATAGGCCCAGAGACGTTGCCAAAGCATGCTACAACCGTTCCGCAGTATCTATTTACCAACCCCCTCGGCGAGCAGCAGCCTGATTCATCTACCTCGTACCCGTTCTCTATGGCCCGCAGTAGTGGCATCTATCCGTCGCAAAGATCAATCGAGCCTGTGGAGCCTAGGTCGGCGCCGTCCTCGGTGAGCCACAATGACCGTTCAAATGAAGTCAAGGTTGAGGAACGAGATGCCGCCTTATGATCTAGACCTCGAGTTAGAGTTGAACTCAGGCGTAGACAAGGTTAAAAGTGGTTCCTTTCTCTTGTTTATTCTCCTCTCGTTCTTCTACTGTAATTTGCTATTAAGTGATTAGCTTTCTGCTCCGTCTATTGTAGAACCGCTATAAATACCCCGCCGCTTATAATAAATTAGTGCCAGCCGTTTAGTAATTTCTATGGCCGACCTTGCCAACTCCCGCCTCCATCCCTCGCGACCAGGCTCCCGCTCCTCTCTCTCTATCCTCTCAGCGCATCACACAAGAAGTAGAGCCTGACTCTGACGGCCAGGCTGATCAGCCTGAGAACAGCCTCGTCGAGCCACACGACTAGAGCACACTAGCCGTTCGTTAGCATGAGAGTCTCTTTGTCGTCCCTCACCATCAAAGCCCGTCAGTCGTTAAACAAGGGCTCAGTCAAAGACGTCAACCTTCAAACCATATATGTGCCGAGGACGACGACGCCGGAGGCAAGCAGACCTGCGATGATCCTTAGCTAGCGAACCTCGACCTTTGGCTTCCGACTGATCACAATGACAACACCCATGGTCGGGGTGCTATTCGAGACGAGTATCCCGACGTACCCACCGTTACCTTTTCAACCAACACCAGCAAGACACTACGCAACATGCCTCGAAACGCGAGCCGAATCTTGAAGATAGCAAAGCTATGAAACGCACGCATGTCGAGCTCGCAGATTCGATCGAAGGAAGACCCGAGAGCAGTGGTGATGGATACCCGGCAAGATGGACGCAGGAAGATTTTGCTTAGAGGTTTTACATGCTTGTTCCTCCGTCGTCGGTGCCTGGGCATCCAGAGTTGGTATTCAGCTCTACAGGGATTAATAGCTTGTATTTCAGCGTGGCAGGGCCTGTTAGGGCCAAAAATTTGGGCACCACGCCAATTGAACTCTTCGGGTTTCGTGGAAAACATCACAAAACACGAGAACGAAATTTGAGGCAAGCGGTATTGGGTAGCGACTGCTATTTTATATTGGCTCTGCCAGTAAGAGGGTGGCTTGGCTGACAAGAGACGCAACCTCCTGTCAACATGGCCTCCAAGACGGAATGATGCACCGAGGCCTGAGACCAGAAGACTTGGGTTAAGTCCGAGGAAAGAACTAATTACATTTTTCGAAATACTATTTAAGGATGGTACTGATAAGGAAATTAGGAGAATCAGAAATGATGGAGTTGATCTACCCCGCATACCAAGGATTCAAACTTTGCGGTGCGGGGAAAGTATACGAGTCTGACGAGAAGCGCTATGGTAGTATACTACCAGCCACTAATATCATGCCGGGCTTCATTTACTGTTTGGTCGGCGACCCGTCTTCATGTCTTCAGCCATTTGTATATCAAAATCGGCGAATTGAAGAACTCGCGACTAAATCGGATATTCTGACTGGTCTGGATACGGATTCAATTCGGAGATACGCCGGTCTTGTAGACTAGTGTCTCACGGAATGTACGGACTTTATAATTAACATCTCCCCAAGGGGAGAGCAGACGCAGAGTCTTGAAGTTCTTATAATCAGCTTTGCGGAATTTGTATTGAAACTTGGTACACACGAACCACGTTGATTTGAAAACAAAGCAAAGAAGAGGTCCAAACAGGCATAGTTATCATGGATCCAACATTCTACCGCACCGCGGCCGATGCTATCGCAGCACCACCAGAGGAACTAGCTTACGTGGTGGCCTTCGACGAGAAGAAACAGAGAAAAGATGCACTGACTGTCGTTGATGTTAACCCTAAGTCTAATACTTATGGACAAGTGGTTGGATGGACTGATGTATTCATTGGGGATGAACTCCACCACTTCGGCTGGAACGCATGCTCGAGCGCCTTTAAACATGAAGGGCATGATATGCAGAACTTGCAGCGACGCTATCTACTAATACCTGGCATTCGATCCTCCAATTTACATGTCTTGGATGTTGGACCCGACCCTCGCAATCCAAAGCTCATCAAGACCGTCACAGCGAAGGAATTGTCGGACAAGGCCGGTTACTCCCGCCCGCACACAGTGCATTGCGGCCCAGATGGGGTGTACATGACTTGTCTGGGCGGTAAAGAGGGCGACGATGACGGGCGTGCGGGGATAGCGCTACTTGACCACAACACTTTCGACGTCGTGCGGGCTTGGGAAACCGATCATGGTCCTCAGTGGTATCAATATGATGCGTGGTGGCATCTCAATAAGAACACATTGATTTCCAGCGAATGGGCTAGTCCGTCGTTGATAGAGAACGGCCTACTTGTCGACAAATTGCTTGCACACCAGTACGGCCATTGCATGCACTTCTGGGATCTCGCGAAAGGGAAGCACCATACACGAGTTGATCTTGGCGAAGATCAACAAATGGCCTTGGAGGTACGACCATCTCACAACCCCGAGGCGACCTGGGGTTTCATTGGTGTTACAATATCGACCAAGGACCTCTCGGGGTCGGTTTTTTACTGGTATCTTGATGGGGAGGAATGGAAGGCTGATAGAGTGATTACTATCCCAGCCGAACCTGCTGATCCAAGCTTACTCCCGCCAATACTCAAACCCTTCCGCGCGGTACCCCCTTTGATCACTGATATCGATCTCTCTGTTGACGATAAGTTTCTCTACGTTGCCTGCTGGGCAACTGGAGACCTGAAGAGATACGATGTTTCTGACCCAGCTCATCCTGTGGAAATTAGTTCCATCCGTCTTGGTGGCGTCATCGACCATAAGTCGCACCCAGGTAGACCGGATCTGCCAATAGGAAGAGGCCCTCAAATGCTCGAAATTAGTCGTGATGGGCGTCGCGTGTACTTTACTAACTCTCTTTACAGTTCTTGGGATGACCAATTCTATCCCGATGGTATTGGATCTTGGATGGCTAAGCTTTTAGTAGATCCTAAGGGTGATATGAAGTTCGATGAGACTTTTTTCCCATACGGCGAAGACTTCAAAGGCCTAAGGGTACACCAGATCCGCTTGCAGGGGGGTGATGCCTCTACCGATTCCTTCTGCTATAGTTGATTGATTGATTTTCTCATGCTCGGTTCCAGCAGCCTCATCAGCCGCTATTCCGGGAAGCGCAGTCCCCTTTCGACAGATAAGATCAGAATGCTTTTCCGAAGATAGTTAGGTTTCTGCAGAGCCAGAAGGTCTCCTCCTATGAGGGTAGCCGGAACTCATACTGCTTGTGAAATACTACAAATTGAAGATATACCCGTTATGAAGAGGAAGAGTGTTTTGCATCGTAAAACGTGACCTCCCCTTCCATCCTCCGGATGACTTCGTTACGGAGATGCCTTCGTCCGGAATGGTGAGAAAAAGTGTAAAATTTAGTTGATTCGCTATGAATCTCTTAGCTTTGGAAACATGAATGTGGTGGCCACACCGGCGTGATCCCTTGTTCGGGGCGAGATGCTTTAAACTCTTGGAGGAAGAAGATCACCGGCTCGTCAATGGGACCCCGAGGTAGGATCAGTAGTGGTGGTATAAGGGATTGACCTTGCCCTGCTATCGTGAAAAAGAAGTCCTGCCATAACCCGTCGAAGTACTATCTGAGATGGCTTTCAACTCAACCAATTTCGATGTGATCATCGGAGGAGGAGGGCCCATTGGCCTCCTCACAGCTTATGCCCTACAACGCATGGAGGTCTCAACTAGTCTTATCGGTCAGTTCTTTTGGGTGGGATGTTATTATTATTTGGCTTCGACGACTGATGGCATTCATAGAAAGACTTGACAAGGAGAACATACCCATGTACGGACGTACATGCACACTATACCCGAGAACTCTGGAAATGCTCGATCAAGTCGAGCTTCTCGACGAATTTCTTCAGATTGGTCTCGTTGCCCGCAACAGCACCAACTTTGACAGGAATGGAAGACGTATCAACGGAAGAGGCTGGCAGCAGATTTTTTCTCAATTTCGCGGGACATTTCTAGATTATTACCCGAACATTCGCTTGAAGTACTCGGAAATGATCTTAGGATTAGGGTTTCGTCCATGTAGAAAGAAGTTTGGGGTCAATTTTTAGATATTAGTATCCGACAGGGTGTTGCCGAGCAATACATGATCGAAGATTGCATTCTGTTAGCCGGCGATGCGTGCCACACGCACTCCTCGGGAGCCGCTCAAGGTATGAACACCGGCGTCCACGACGCCATCAATCTCTCCTGGAAACTGGGAGGCGTCGTCCGTGGCTGGTACAAGCCTGAAATCTTGCACACCTATGAGCTGGAGCGACGCCCGGTCGCACAAACGCTGATCGAACACGACAAAGACTATTCATCGCTGATCTCAGGCGATGTGCCCGACAAGTATACGGGACTGGATGTCAACCTCTTACTGGCAAATCTCATGCGCAACTCGGCTGCATTTGTGCTGGGCATCGGCATCGGCTACGACGAGAATATGGTAAACCTGACCCCAAACGCAAGAAGCCTCGTCGAAGGCCGCAATGTCCCTGTTCGTCTCCAGCAGGTCACTCTAAATGGCGGTGCCTTCTGGGTCCTTGTATTTACCGGCAACCCTGAGCTCACCAGACCCAGGAGAAATTCGGTTTCACCGATCTTGATGGTGGTATAGCAGTGCTACGACCAGATGGCTATCTCGGTTTCGCCACTTCCTTAGACCAGGGGTCCGATCTGGATGCGTATTTTGGTCGATTTTTGGCCGAGTCAAAGCAGTTTTCTCCTTCGAATGTGATAGAGTGATATCCTGTAATTACCACTGACTGCAAACAACGCATTCATTTATTGGCGCAGCCGGGGTGAGGGTGAGAGTGATGGTGAGGGTGATGGTGAAGATGTGGAGGCCCATTTAATCTACATCTAAACTTGACTTGGGTAGACTGACTGAAACTCTCAGTAGCTGAATTATCTATCTAAAACTAAGAATATCATACACGTAGTTAGCACGACAGGTTCCGGAGTTGCATGCATGGATCTAGTTCTTATGGAATTGCTGCAGTGACATTAAGAAGAACAATTTTCTCCCTAGTAACTACTCGAGCTGTTGATCAGTCCAACGCAAAATTAACGCTCTTCACTTCGGTGAAAGCCAGCATCTCGCTCAAGCTCTCCTCTCTTCCCAGTCCCGACTTCTTCATCCCCCCGAAGGGCACTCCCTGAAAATGGCGGCCAACTTGATTCACCTAGATGAAGCCCGCATTGATTCTACGGACTACCTTGTGAGCACTATCAATACTTTGCGTGAAGATAGCAGCCGTTAGGCCGAAAGGCGTAGAGTTCACCTGCCGGATGACCTCTTCCACATCATTCCACTTGAATATGGACAGAACGGGGCTAAATATCTCTTCTTGTGCAATCCTCATATGAGGCTGGACGTCTGCAAAGATAGTCGGCTCGATGAAAAAGCCCCCTTTGATTTCCGGAGGACCATCTGGTTTCTTACCACCGATCACGAGTCTAGCACCTTCTCGCTTCCCCATCTCCACGAAGGACAAGATGCGCTCTTCAGCAGCTTTGCTGATCACTGGACCCATGGTTGTTGATTTGTGTGTCGGAACGCCAGGCCTGTAGTCATGCTGGATCATCTCGACCACTCTTGCGAGAACAGCGTCGTGAAGAGACTCGTGCAGGAAAACGCGGGAAGTAGAACCGCAAGACTGACTTGTTTAGGTAAAGTTCATTCCTTGAGCGACACCAGCAGCGATTTTTCCTGGATCGGCGTCTGGGAAGGCGATAAGAGTATTCTTGTTGCTAAGTTCTAAGAGGGTGGGTTTGAGGAAGCTTGCTACCGACTGCTGGATGGCTTTGCCGGTTGGCACACTCCCAATCAGAGTTACCTTGCTCACCAGTCGATGAACCGAAAGTGCCTTGCCGCATTCAACACCACCAGGAGGGAAGATGGGGCTTAGCATTTCGGCCAAGTGTACACATGACAGCAGCGACGCTTGATCTGGAGGTTTGATGACCACCGTATTCCTAGACACAAGGGGTGCGGCGAGGCGTGATGCAGCGAACATAACCGGATGATTAAATGCCACTATCCGGGCGACAACACCGAGAGGCTCTCGTACTGTATAGTGGAATGTGGTCTCACTCTGTGGTATTGTTTCCCCCTGAAGTAGCGGTATCAGACCCGCAAAATACTGGAGGCTGTCGGCAGCGATCTTAGCATCATTCAACATCGCGCTGAAAGGATTGCCGGTATTTAATGCGTCTATCATGGCAAATTCTTCTGCATGTTGAAGTAGAGCATCGGCAGCCTTTAAGAGACAAGTGGCCCGTTCGTTTGGTGGAGCCTTAGATCGGCACCTTGACGTCTAGTATCAAGGTTATGGAAACTTTTCGCGTCCTCTCCCTGACTTGCGCAAGGCTGCCGGAGCAAATATCAGCCCTTTTGGTATGTGCCTACACTATACGCTCTTTCTCGGTAGATTCGATCTCCGCGAAGGGGTGCTTGCTATGGTTGGAATTAGAGTCAGTGTTAAGGTTATTAAATGGCCAATTGCTGCTGCTAGATGGTCTCCGATGAATAGGGTGGACGTGGATCCTAGCGGCTAGGATATCGATGCTTTGCTTGGTTAATATTATCACTAGATACCATGTTCAGCGAAGGGAGACTTACTAAATCACAACAGGAAACAAACACTGCATCGTCGTAGCAAAGTGATAGATCTGCCCTGGCACGTCCACTGAGTCCTCAGTCATGTCTTGAAATTGGTATGTGACCGCTCGCGTGATCCCAATCAATGCTAGCGCCGCCAGACGTATCTCCGTACTCCGCAGCATATAGCGGAAAAGGCCGACCCCTGGATCAAGTTGCTTCGAATTCGCATTCCCAGTGACGAACTCGCGCAGCAGGAAGCAGGAGCTTAATATCTCTACTAGCGCGAGGCTAACAAAGTATCCAGTGTGTAGTCTGTTAATCGCTGTAGCTCCCGCTGAGGATTCCTGCATAATATCTTGAACGTGCTCCGCAATTATCAGGAACCTCAAGACAGTGCAACTAACAATAAGCGCCCAGAAGCCGTATATGAATGCCCTACGTTCCCGCTCCCGCAGCAGACGGATGACCAAGTGATAACTGTAGAGCGGTAGACCAGCCTCTTGAATCTAGTACAAGGTTTAGTATTAAGAATCATTTACATGGGAGGGTCCATACTAGCCAGAATATATCAGCCAATGATGCAGATATAGCGGTCTGAGTCTTCGAATGTGTATCGTAGTAGGCATACCAACCTACGCCATCTGCGATCGCGGTGGCCGCAGAGACAACGAGTGGCACGATCGTAACAGGAGACAGGCGAGTGATACCGATAACCAAGCACCCTATCAGAAAATTGAAGATCCCGATACTGCTCAAGATAGACAAAGATGACTCAAAGAATACCCCCATTATGTAACGGGACGGATGATATGTAACGGTAGTGAGCAGTCCAACCCAAGCTTTTACAAATAGGAGCTTTCTAGGTCGCTCCTCTGGGGTATTCCCTAGTCCTGGGGGTAGTGCTTTGTAAGAAGTAGACTGGCCATCTACGTCTTTCACACTTGTCTTCAGCGGCTCCGAATATGAGGGAATTACCTGTAGCGTGTAGAACTAGGTCTATATCTAGGACTCTGCTGTTGCCCGAGAAAATAGAGGCAAGGCGATTTAATTTGTCCGTAGCATAGACAAATAGTCTGCGTTCGAAGGCGGTATAGCGAAGTGCTTGTTCACAATGATTATAAAGTTTATCTGTCGCGCCCTAGGTTATGAACGTCTATGAAGGCTTATATCTATTAAGAGATTATAATAGAGTTCATCTTGTTACAAGAATTCATCATGATCGCCTAGGAGTGATCCTGCAGGATTTAGCGACGCGACAACCTTGGTGGCTTTAGCGTTAGGAGGTATACAAACAACAGATCTTCTACAGCTGAATTGAATCAGTGTAGGGTCTATCATACATTGAATTAGAAGGAGGTCCATGTTTTCTCGCGACAGGAGCCGCAAGAAGAAGTGTAGCCGTGCGCAAAATCTCTCGCTTTGACTATAATTCTCGAGTCGGTTCTCTTCATCCTGCACGGACTTTATTATTGATAAAGTTCCCACCTATCAACCAGAACAAGGGACAGTAAGGTTTTAATGCCATAACAGTTGAAAACAGTAGCTGAAACCTATTTCTGTCAGATGCCAAGGGTATTTTGAGGGTGTTTTAACACAGGGGTTATTACCCGGTGTTTGGGCGCACCTAGTGTCTGGGCACAGGTCAAGTGACCTAAGCGACCTGGTGTTTGGGCGCAGGTTACATGTAGCCCCCCCTTAGGGGTTCTCTTCCCTAGTTCTCCTAGGACTAGATAAAATCGCGAAAAATCTATAATAAATCTTATAAGAATAAGTAAGATTAGCGCTTTTAAATAAGCCTATACTAGCCTAGATAGGTCTAATAGGTTATATTACTTTTATAAGCTCTTCTCTAACTCTAGTAGTACTAGGTCTAATTAAACTAGTGTAAGCTTATTTAAAAGCTATAATTAAGTTAATTCTAATAGGATTTATTCTAGATTTTTTATAATTTTATCTAATACAATAATAGCTAGGGAAGAGAGCCTCCAGAGGGGATAAGGGGCCTCTACACGTGACCTGCGCCATGACTCCGACGCGCCTCGACTCTAAGGGATGACCTATTAGTTACTCTGTTATATCTCTACATGTCTCCGCAAATACGCCTGGTACTTATCTTGCTTTGAGCCATGTTTGGGGTACTAGTATACATACGAAATTAAATAAAGAGGCAATCAAGGATTGGAAGAGGAGCATAGATGTTAGCACACCGCCTCGGTCGTTTCAGGATGCCATCACTGTCACTCGAAGGTTGGGATTTAGATATATCTAGATTAACGCATTGTGTATTATACAGGACTCTCGTGGAGACTGGCACCAGGAAGTTTCGAGAATGGGCGATGTATACAGAAAGGCTTTCCTCACCATCGCTATATCAGCGACTGCTCAAAACCCGGATGGGTTTCGCACTCGAAAACCGAATTATAATACACCTTGCAAGCTTGACCTAGCATTAGATAACGGCAAAATTTGCGGTCATGTGTGGGTGAAGCCTCTAGCCAGGTCGGAAGGGGAGATCGATACCCGAGCGTGGTGCTTCCAAGAGAAACTCCTGTCTACCTGCCTCTTAACGTTCGCTCTAGATGAGTTCTTCTTCGAATGTCAACAGACATTCCAAGTGTCTGATTGCTTGATTCGGACTTGTACAGGTTCGAGAGAACGAGAACCTGCGGGTGTGTGTTAGTTAGAAGTTAGATAGCTTATATTCTTATTGTATAGATTAGATTACTATTCTTTTAAGATAATATATTATACCTATACAATTAACAATTAATCGCTTATTATTTTCTAGTAGAATCTAATTCTTAATAACTCCTGCTTTGCTACAAGCAATGTAAGTCTTATATCTATATCTAAAACGTGACTTTTAACAAAAGGTTCTGCGAAGGAGGATAGTCGTTTTCACTATATTACGCCCTGCTAATTTTGATGTTGACCCTGCCCAACCACTAACATCTAGAAAAGCTTCAATGCCAACTGATCTTGGGTGATTCTATTAGTCTACAAATATCTTCGAAGAGTACTAGTATACGAATACTTGCTTGAGAGCATCGGATGTAGCGTCTTGAGACCTTTAATCAGCTAAACAATGAATCCAGCTTCTTCGCTTTACATCGACGTAGTACATGGAAGGTCGATTACGTACTTCCATTGCAATCAAAGTCGCGTTGTGACATTAATACCGAGAAGTAGATATTGATTACTTTAAGCCTAGTCGAAGTTAGAACGGAACCGTGATAGAATTGTCAGGCATCGTCCAGAGACATATTCCAACAAGTCCGTATTCTCAAGCAGCCAAAGCATAACATCCAAGCATTGAATAGATTGTCCAATAGTCTGTGGCCGGCGCGACCCTCAGTATATTAGCAACCTCCATTGCTGTCTTCATTGTGCCAGCCTCAGCCATGTACTCCAAAGTATGAATAGTCCAATCTTTCAAGCCCTGGTTTTCCGAAAGCTGTCCAGCAATATAAAGCGGCGCAAAGAGCGTGTAGCATCGTAACTTCTGCAACGGCGACAATGGTGTATTATTGTCTGGCCCAGCCCTAGGTAGGACGAAGTAGGATGCCGCTGCGTAGATTTACTCTATAAGTTCGGTGATCGTTATGACAGCATCGTTCCTTCGAGTAGACATATCGCCTATACTATACTTAGGATCATGCTAGTAAGCATCAGACGCAAGGTCCAAATGGCGTTGCGAACCTGAGTTATATAGTAGTCTAGGTAGATATTATAGTAGTGCCCGAAGAGGAGTGAATGTCTACTAACGAATACGCGTTCGGGTGCCTAAGATAGTAGGAGCTTTCTCTCCAAAGCTATAAACTAGCCGTCAAGTTCTATTACTCTATCAACTATCTCAGGCCCGTAAGTGAGCGAGCGGTGGAAAAGGTCAGCTCTTAGATTCACAATATCAACTACTAAAGCCGTGAAATCCTATTTCATATCACCGACCAAGCAAGATAGATCTTGACGTAGGGATATCAGAGGATCCGGAACTTACATACTGGCAGCTCCGCAACTGATAGACAGAGTTACAGCTAGTCGAGTAGGTAGTCGACGGCCGGTAGTAGTGGCAATGACTTTGTTACCACGGCTCTAAATAATTGATATTGCACCTATAACATAGCTCGTCTACGCCGCTAAGCTTTGAGGATTCTGGTTAGCTAATTTCTCGTAGAGATCAAGTAGTAAAACTGACTAGAGAGTTTCATCTGTCGCGGAGATCTCTGGGTTGCACAGAGTATGACCAACCTTTTAGAGAGTAACCATATAACTCTCGTTTACCAAACGTCTCAAGCTTGGAGCATTGGACTAGAAAGATATAAATACTAAGCTAACTGTATCCACGCTTGTAGCTAGATGGTCTATTGAGAAAGCCCGTTTATAGAGCGTAGCCAGAACGTCGTAACTACGCGAAAATCCTAATATATAATCAGAGAAAAAAGCTTGTCAAGCGCGAAAGTCCTAGGCAAGTTGTAGTGTCTTTGTCGGCTTGATAGGATAGGCTAATATCTGCCGCGCCAATGCCTTCTGCTTCGTGGAAAAGGTCTCGTCGTGGATTACTAGTTCTTTGGGGTCACGGTATCCATGACAGGGTAGCTTCGCTCTTTGGCACTGGCTACAGCTGTCGTTGTACAGATCGCACTGTATGGAACATCAGTCCTTCCAGGTGGATAAGGTGAATGGAATATCTAACGTACCCGCAGCTTTCGCTTCCGACAGGGGAGGCAGTCGCTCGAGGGCTTTCCACGATTGACCATTACTACAATAAGGGACCCGGAGAGCGTGTATGGGGGGGTTTTTTTTTTTTTTCGCAGGTACTTGATTACACGTTATACGGCAGCCGAAGTTGGAGAGAAAGGTTGTATATACATAGTATATGTGTATATGTGTGTGAAAGGCGGCAATGTGTACGTACGACAGGGCGTACAGAAAGGGGTGCATGATAGACCTAAGACTGAAAAGGAAAGCGATCCGGTAACGTCAGGGGATCGATTATTCTAAGTTCAATCCTTATTTGTTGCCGTAGTAGTGCCTTTGTTCTACGGAGTAGGCCGGCTTAAAAGGACAGTATTTCCTCGTCACTAACTTGGTAAGGCTAACCTTCCGGTGTATCGTTTGGGGGAGGGGTATACCTTGTATTTATAGTAGTTGAACACAATATAGTTTAGTATAAGTTATCTTTAATTTTAATTTATTTTTTATTTTTTATTTTTTGGTATATTTTAGCAAAGTGCAACTGTAGTACGTGTTGGTGTTCTTTCTCTTAATTCTAATTCAGTCAGTATTTTAGTTCTTGTAAGGGTAGCAGAAGTATAAAATGAACAATAATAGTAACCCTACCCAAAAAAAAAGTCACAGAAACAGAGCTCGCCGACGTGAAGGATTATATTAACCACTCTAGAGCTATAAAGAGAGAGCCATAAACTCCTCCTATATACACTGTAACACTGTACTAAAACTTAGCAGATCCTGACTCGCTTAGGAAGATTGTACCCTCATCCTTCTAGCCTCACGACTCGTTCACATATACTACGACTTTGCCTTTCGCTCTACCAGTCTTCAGCCTCTTAAATACCTTGGGCAAATCATCGAACTCGAAGGTAGAGTCAATGACCGCTCGTATCTTCCCTGTCTTCACCCACACCGCAAGCTACTTAAAGTCGGCAGCATTAGCCTTTGCCGCCACAAACACGTATTTCCTCTTCCCACCTCCCAGGAAGCCAGGGAGTAACATATTACTCACTAATTGTTTCATGGCGCTCAAGCTCATACCCATACCGACCTGAAGGAATTTGCCGTCGGGTACCAAGAATATATGTGACACCTTATACAAGTTAGCCGGAGACCCGACATTATCCAGAACCAACTGGAAAAGCTTACCCTTCTTTTTCAATTACGTGACTATATCGGCTGATATGTAGTCGAGAATCTCATCCGTACCTAGGCTCTTGTATAGGTCGATATTGGCGGTTGAGCAGGATGTCGTGACATGATACCCAAGCACCTTTACAACCTATATCGATACGACACCGGTACCACCTGATCCACCGTTAATAAAAACCTTGTCGCCTGATTCGCCGTATTTCAAAGCTTGATAGGTCGTCATTCCGACTATAGCGATTGAAGCCATGTCATCGGCTTTCAGTCCTTCTGGAACCAATGTAGTTGTATCTGCTGAGGTAGCGATGAACTGAGCGAGTGACCCGTTCCCAAATACTCTGTTACTAGAGCCGTACACCATATCACCAACGTAAAAGGAATCCACTTTACGTCCGATCTCAACAACGCGGCCACAGAGATCCATGCCTAGGGTAACTGGTGACCGGAAAATCATTTTCGTACCGAAGCCGAGTTCCAGAATCTTGAAGTCGATAGGGTTCAGTGCTGCGCTGTAAACCTTTACAAGAATTTCTTTATCAGTGATTTTTGGTTTGGGAAGTCCTGCAGCAGGGAGAAAGAGCTTTTTCTCAATTGGACCAGACGACGTCCGACATAGCCATCCTTTTATGGTTGCCATTGTGAATTGAAAGATGTTGAAATGTGAGATGAGTAGAGGCAGGCAATATGAGAAAGTAATGTGTCGTTGTCTGTCCAAAAATCTAAAAGCAATGATGTTACAGGATATATAGTTCATGAGAGGCCAGACTTCGGGACAGAGATATATCGCCCCTCTGAGATTGGTAATCTGTCAGCCTGTTTCTTGGACCCATAGAATATGGCTTAGCAAATCAGAGTCCTAATATAGGTCGTGCAAACATTTGAAGATTAATTAAATAAGCTGCAACCCATGATGGTTGATTATAATACCACCCCCTTAGCTTCCTATATGACGACATTCAACCTAGACATTAATACTCTTGCATTGTTCTATTTATCTAAGATTTATGCATTTTATCATTTACCCACTACAGCACTAGATTTCATGTGATAGGGTTCTATTGACTCTCGAGCACTAATAAGTAGATTATAGTAAAGGGTAGGAAATAGGTAATTCGGGGGGAAACTTATATTATCTTGCCCTAATTCTATAGGTATTTCTACACTATATATACAAGAAGTAAACATCGCAAGGGCCTTGTTTTCTATACTAATTAAGTTGTTTTTAATATTAAAGTATTAAGCCACTAGAGCGATAATCCTCTAACCCTAGTTTACGCTAGATTATACTTCCGTGATAGTACTAAGGATCAAAGTGTGGAAATATTCTCAACCTCGTCCTTCACTTCACCTTGTAGTATAGTTAACCTATCACGAACATTTTGATCTTTTCCATTACTGGACCCTGCTAGATCATATTTAGGTGGATTGGGAGAGAAATGCGCAATCAGAATAGCCTATAGTGCTAGGCGGTTACTCTCCCGGACCTCCACTAAGAAGCTTTGGGAATAAGGTTTCAAGCAAGCCATTCATGGATATTCTTATAGTTAGACATGTGTTAAGCTGAAATTTAGTGGAAAACGAGTTTAAGAACTCAAAACCAATCTAACACCCTTGAGCTCCCTGCGAAGTGGGCTTCATTCAAATCACTAGGTAGTGATTTATAAGTCACATTAATAATTCTCCGAAGCTCCTAACCTGACAGAGAATGCCAGGAAGTCCCATCGATTTCAAAACTTCAATCAAAACCTTCGTATTCACAAAACCAATAGCATCGACATACACAACTAGCCAACATGTCAATCAAGAGCACTGTTCTCATCATTGGAGCCACTTCAGGAATTGGAGGTGCTCTTGCTCGGAGTATCCATGCCCAAGGCAAGAAGGTCATTGCCACGGGCCGCAATCAAGAACGACTTTCTACTATTGCCGCAGAACTCCCAGGGCTCGAAACCTCCTGCTTTGATTTCAGCGATATTCACTCCTTGCCCCTCCACGTCTCTAACCTCATGGCAAAGTATCCAGAACTAGATACTGTAATTGTGAATGCGGGCATTCAAAACTTTCTAATATTCGCATAAGCTGGAGACTCAGGAACCATCGCCAAAGAAATTGCGACAAACTTCACCGCACCGACCGTTTTTTGTCAAGCTCTAATTCCGTTCTACCTCAATAAAAAGAAACCATGTAGCATCATATTCATATCTTCTGGTCTCGGAATTGTTCCCGCGCCATTTGCGCCTGTCTATTGTGCTACGAAAGCAGCGATTCATTCTTTGGCAATTGCAATGCGTGCTCAGTTGTCCGAAACGAACATCCAAATTACAGAAGTGTTCCCACAATATATCGATACCGGTCTTGATGCGCAGCATAGAGATAAGATTGTGCAGCCCGCGGGTGGCCCTGAGAAGGCACCAAAGCCGATGGCCCTTAGTACATTTACGGAGCAGGTGATGATGAAGCTGGACGCTCTGGAGGATGGGAAACCTATTAAAGAGATTCCGGTTGGAATATTCCCTGAGCAAGTTGTTCCTGCTTGGCGAGCTGCTATGGGTCCATGGGTTGAGAGATTTGGTCGTGGTGGTTAGTTTTAAGTACTTAATTGTCAACTTGTAATCACGTGGTAGTAGCTATTATAAAAGATATTATATTAAGCATTATATATTTTAGTAACTTTTCAAATAGTAAGTAATAAGTTGTTTTTTAAGAGCTTAAAAAGCAAGTAAAATATTATTTTTATATAAAGGTATTATAATAAGTAGTTATTAAGATATTAGCTATTAAAAGTAGAATATATAAAAATTAGTAGAGTGTAGCTTATTTTGTTAGATAGCCTACTTTATTAGGAACTATATTATATAGAAATTAAATCTTGTTAACCTACCTTAGCTTCTATTATTGTATAGAAACGCTTTTGGATCTAACTTGTGCACGGCCGGAAGTTTGCGGGTAGGTAGATCTCTATCTAGTGTTAGGTGACGAACCCATCGTCACCCCGCAACTCCGCAATTTACTGTACTCACTTGCTTAGGGTTAGGCTTCCCGAGAGGTGGCTTGACTCTACAGGGCAAATTTCTGGGGAACGGTCGGTTCGTGATGTGGAGGACATTAAATTAATTAAAGTACGCGTCATTACTTTTGTCCCTGAGCTCGGGCGATCTGGGGTAAGCGAAGACGTAGTAGTCATCCAGGACAATTTGATACTACCTCCCCCCCTAAATAAATGTTATTCGGCGGAGCCCCTAGAAAGGGTTTTTTGATGACAGAGTAGCCGTGCCAGCCCTGATACACTAACATTTATTTAGGGGGGAGGGGGATAGTACTGTACTATCGTTCTTTACGAAGACCATTTTTAGACGATTACGCCCGAGCTTTGTTCGGCCCCACGACATGCTGCCCTCCACTTGATAATAATCTCCCCGCTCTATTAGCGATGGCGGAGTAAAGATATCAGAAAATTTCGTTAGAATACATTACGCGTTCAGGTAATTGGTAATTGAGATGGGGAAAAACGAATCCCCTTGGAGAAGGAGGTACATAAAGAGAAGGGGAATTCTTCGAGAGCACCGTCGCAATCAGATCCTCTACAATCATTTAACAAATTCTCCAACTTTATCCTTCCTTTACTTGTTATTCCTTGAAGAGAAAAATCCAGCATGTTCCGAATTTCGTCCTTGCTCGTCCTCCTGCCGCTTGGCTTGCTCAAATTGGGCACGGCTATTACTCTGACAGGAGATCCAAGCTTAACTATGGACAACGACGCTTACGCAGCTGATAATGCCCTTGAGGCTGATTATGACATTACTCCTGTCGAATATCTTATCACTTCACTCGTTGCAACAGTAGAGTACAATGGAACTAGCGAGAGCACGTCAATCACCAGTCAAACTTTCTCGGCGACCAAGAATGATACCGACGCTCTACTCATCTCAGGTGGTGCAGATGTGAACCTGACATCATGCAAGGTGGTGAAGTCTGGCTACGCATCGAACCTCTACCAGTCCAGTTTTTTCGGTGTCAACTCGGCGCTGAATGTACAGAACACATCCGTTGTCTATATCGACTCAATTAACGTGACCACACACAATGGTGCTGCCAATATCTACTCTTATGGAGAAGATACAGTCGTCTATGTTGATGATGCCTGGCTGTACAGCTCTGGCCCCGTCGCTCATGGACTCTATGCCTCGGGCTACGGAACGATCATCGCCACCAATGTGCGGCACTACTCAGGAGGCAAACGCTGCTCATCCTTTGCCGGCGATAGCCCAGCAGGATATGTTACGATCTCGGACTCTGTAGCTCACACAGCAAATATTGGTAGTGCCATCTTCTACGCTCTCGGCTCCATCACAGCAACGAACATCACCGGATGGGCCGAAAAAGCCCCCGTCGCCTTCATGGACGGAACAAACAACTTATCTGTCGCAAATAGCGATCTTCTAGCTGGGCTCCTAGGCGGTATGGTCATCTTCAGCTCTGCTGAGAGGCAGTCCGGATCCGTTGTGAGCCTGACCGACACCATCCTCAGCACATCAGGCGACACAATGCCTGGCTTGTGGTTTGGCAATGTGATTTCCACTGTGGCGCTGACTAATGTCACGCTCAATACCGCCTCAGGGATTCTCATCTCAGCCAACTACTCCCAAGTCACACAGGCATTTGACTATTACGCCGACTACAGCGACAACTCTGATCTATCCCCAGCAGATGTCACTATCACTGTTGTTGACAGCACGCTCAACGGAGACTTAGTTGCGTACAATGGGAGCACAATCAGCTGGGACTTGACTTCCTCCTCGTCCTGGACGGGTAAGGCGTATTCGGGATACGGTACCTCATATATTGCTGTATCCCTCGACGCCACATCCTCCTGGAATGTCACGGCTGATACTTGTCTCCAAAATTTCACTAATTCAGACACTACCTTAAGTAATGTCGCTAGCAATGGATATACCATTTATTACGATTCGAGCTCTAGTGCTAATACTTGGCTGGACAGTAAGACCGTCTCCTTAACGGGTGGCGGTTCCCTGGAGCCTGGGTCCTGTTAGATTGCTATAGGTACCATGGAACATTCTGGAAAGAAAAGGTTACTGTTGGAACAATAGTTACGTGTTTTCTTAGCATATATTAAGGCCACATCTTCTTGTAGATAGCCTCCTTCTAGACAACTATTATATAGTAGGGATAGTCTATCTTCTAAGCTTAATAACTAAACTAGGGTAAGGCTTATTTATATTAGTAAGAGCGTTACTAATCTAATTACCTCTCTTTCTCTTCTACTACAAGTTCACTATTATACCCTACCCCTTCGATTCTAGGTCTGTATCCACCTAATAGTCCGTTCGCTTTCTTCGCACGATTTAGCAAGATGCGGAACAAGTTGCTACCAGCCTTCCTGTAGACTTCGCCCACTCCGCCACCAGACACGAGGGCTTCTTCAATGGGACTCAACTGGAAAGAGAACTCTGACTTTCCAACGCCAACTCTGTCCCCTCTCACGACCATTTTTCGCTCAACGTCAATACTGATGTCGACACCTTCCTGTAACGAGTGGTAAAAGTCTTCATCCCTGATCACAATTCCCAGCAGTGCTAGATTGGGCTGATTACGAGAGTAAATGAAACCGAAGGATTTGGCAATGACAGCTTTGACCCCTGCTCCCTTAATGGCACGGGGGGCCTCCTCGCGCGAAGAACCACATCCAAATGCGTGGCCTGCAACGATGATGTTGAGACCGCGGCCTTGAACCAAATATGGAAATTCTGGACGCATGTGTCCGAAGCAGTGGGCTCCTAACGCTTGATCGGTTGGAGCCAGGAGAGCTGTGGCAGGAATGATCTGATAAACGAACAGTTCAAAGTTAGTCAAGCCAAGTATAAATACCGAGTCTAGAGAATAGAAGAACTCGGACTCTGTATATATACACTATTAGAAAATATTATATTCTTATACAAAATTTAAGGTTTCAGAAGTAGCTACTAGGTAAATTCTAATTCATTCTTAGAAGATACTAGGAAACCTTTATTCTATATTACCCTTAGTAAAAATAATTTTTTTTTTATAAAAAATTAAATAATATATTAAAGAGTCTTAGTTCTAGTTTTTTCTATTTAAAATTTATAAGTAGTTATTATAATATTAATTATTAAATAAAAAAATAAAAATAAAGTAAAATATTATATTTTATATTAGAATTAATTAAATAAACTTAAGTTTAAATAATTATAATCTTATAAACTATAGTTTTTAATATTTATTTTTTTATTTTTTTATTATACTTTAAATATAATTTATAATATTAATTTATATTATATATTTAATTATTTAAAAATTATAAACTATAGTTTTAATTTATTATTATATTTAATTTTTATCTTTTAAATATTTTTATTTTATTATAATATAAAAGTAATTCTTTAGTCTTAGTATTAATTAAAAGAGATAATATTAAATTTAAATAATAAAATAAAAATATTATTATTAAATTAAAAAGTAATAATATTATTAGTTATTAAGTATATATAAAGATATTATATTTAAGTTAAATATAAAACTTTTATTTAAAAGAGAATAATTATTTATTTATATAAAGTCTTTACTTTTATAAATTAATAAAATTCTTTAAATTAATATTTTTTATTATTAATTTAATTAATCTAATTAATTTATAATTCTTATTATATAACTTTATTATATAATCTCTTTATTTTATATACTAATAGTTCTTTATATTATTTAATTTAAGATTATTTAATTAAGTCTTAAATTAAGAGTTTTATTATAATTTATAATATTATTCTTTATTTAATTTAATATATTTTTATATTTAATTAATAATAATAGAACTTTATTAAAAAATTATAATTTTATTTTCTTTTTTATTATAATTAGTTAATTAAGTTTAATTATTTATTACCTACTCAACCTTTAACTCCGATAATAAAGTATCTAATTATTAAACTAGATTTAAAAAAAAGATAAACTAATCTATATATATAGAGAGACTAGACTAAAGTAGTAACTATTTTAAATATATTTTTATTTATTTATTTATAGATATTTCTAAAGTTAAGAAGAGTTAATAAGTAATATATCTATCTTATAATCTTTAATCTACTCTCTTTATATTCTAAAGGTCTTTAACTAGTTTAAATTAATTAAAGTACTACCTTATATCTATCTATATACTCCTTTTACTATTATCTTATTAAAGAGGTAGTATAGAGAGAGAGAGAGAAGATTTAAAAACTCTTAATAAATATATTCTTAATTATTAACTAGGAATATATTTATTAAAGACTTATTTAAGTTATAAGTTTATAAGAAATATTTATTAAGAAATTTAATAATATTTAGATTATTTAATATAAGTAAATAATAACTAATAGTAATAGTATATATTAAATATTAAAACTTTATTCTTTTTTTATTATATTAATATTATTATAATTATAATTTTCTTTATTTAATATAAGTAGTTATTTTTAAAATTTAAATAATAATTTAAAGTTAAGGTTAAAGGTTTATATTATTTTCTATCTTTATACTAATAATAGTACTATATAAAGATTACTATAAAGTTCTAGAGATAATACTCTTTCTAATAGAGGAGAATCTTTCTATCTATACTATAGTATCTAAGCCTTTACTTATCTACTACTATATATATAAAGTAAACTCTCCTCTACTACTCCTATTAATAGTATCTAGTCCCCTAAGGTATATCTAGTAATATTCTTAACTTATTATATCTAGCTCTATACTATTAAGTTATACCTTAGTACTAGTAGATAATTTAAGTCCTATTTTTAAATATAGTCTACTCCTTAGAGTATTAGACTTCTCCCTAAGTTTATCTAACTATAGATCTATTTATTCTTACTATCTAGTACTAGTCCAGAGATTACTATATCTCTAGTTCCTAGTAATAATAGATAATTTTTTAAATAACTTCTTATTTTCTTTCTAGAGTATTTACTCTATCTAGATTATATTTTATTCTAGAACCTTATTATATATTATAAACTATTAAGTTATCTTTCTATAGTACTAGTTATCTTCCTAGTATTAGAGATACTAGCTATCTAGCTAGATAGTTGATTCCTTTATCTATCTATCCTATTAACTAGGAGTTCTATATTTTATAATAGTAGTATATCTTCTATAAGTTAATCTAAGATTCTAGGCCTTATCTAAGGGTGATACTTTTAAATCTCCTACTCTAGATAAGCTCCCTATCTATAAATATCCTATCTCTTATTACTTAACTAACCTAGAGCTAGGTTAATTTAATTTTAGTAGTRGTAGAATAAGGTAGTTATAAGATATAGGGGTTAGGTTAGTTTATTTTCAGGGCTAGGTTAGTTTATAAAAATAAGTAGGAAGGAGGTTATATAAGAAGTTATAAATATCAAGAAATAATAAACTATATATAGTGATTCTAACCCTATTCTTAGAATTATAAAATTCAAAGTTAGAGGTATATTATAATTATTTATACTTATTCTTATAGTTTTAGTATTCATTACTCTTAAGCTTAGATAATCTAAGTAGGCTTATATATATAGGGGTTCGTATTATATAGRAAGAAGAGAAGATATATAGAGGACAGAGTCTATATTAATATTATATTTAGAGTAAATAATTATCTAAGTAATAAAAGTAACTAAGCTATAAACTAGTTAAGCTATAAACAATCAAGCTATAAACTACTAAGCTATAAATAATTAAGCTATAAATAACCAAGCTATAGATAACCAAGCTACGAATAACTAAGTAACTAATAACTAAGCTATAAACTAACTATAGACTAGTTTAACTACCTACCAATATTTAGAGTTATAGTCTATAAGAAGTACTAATATACTATATTACCTAGTGAGATCGAGGCCTACTTTAGTATAGATAGTTTATATAGATTTAGAAAGGAGGAGTAGTAAAGGATTATAAACTAGATTAAGTATATTATAGGATTAATTCCTAATTAAGATATTTTAGTCTAGAATCCCTTCCTATTCCTAGTAGATATATCAGAGCTTATTTAAGTATTATTACTACTATAGATAAATAAACTATAGTATATATTCTATAGTATTAATAACTAATTATTATACTAGTATATCTATAAAGATATATAGAAAATATAAAGATATTATAAGATAGAATATAACTAGAAGAATCTAAATAAGAAAGGATAGTTGAAGAAGAATACTAGCTAGATTATAGTATCTATACTATAGTGGAGTAGAGTATAATACTAGTAGTTTTTTATCCAAGGTCTAAAGTTAAGGTATTTCAAGATTAGTAGGAGAGTTAAGAGCCAGAGTAGTCTCTAGAGCAGCCCCCAACTCAAGAGTATATAGGATAGGATAGAGAGAGTAATTGACGAGGGCTAGAACTAAGTCTAGGTAGCCTAATATCGGAAGATCAAGGCTATTAATGAGTCTCTTGAGCTAAATCTATAGTTATAATTTATAGGATAGGCCTAGTACCTAGTCTAGTTTAACCCTATAGAATTATATTAGTTAGTTAGACTAATTAACTAGGACAACGAAGCTAAGCTATATATTATCTATAAGGTATTTAATAAGATGATTTAAGATAGGTAGGGTATTACTATCAAAGGTATTATTAGAAAGGTAATACTAGTTAAGACTAACTAGAAGGAGTAAGGGAAGAAACCTAAGAGGCTATTTAACTATAAGATAAAGCTAGGTACTTTTCGGAAGTATACTATTGTTTAGAAATAGCTCCTTAGTTATATCGTCTACTATAAGGATTTAGAAGAGGATAAGTAACCTTATTTCAAGCTAACTATATAGTAATAGGCCTATCTTGATATATTAATAGAAGTTATAGATTAGTTAACTAATTACTAAGAGGAAGAATAATACTATAAGGATAAAATATATTAGTACTTCCGGGATAAAATCCAGAAAGTATTACTATAGCTTTATATTACCTTACTTAATTATAACCTTATCGATAATAAATACTAGAGTATAATTATTAATAATCTAGTTATTCTAAGTATCCAAGAAGACAAGGGCTAGGAGATACCTAAGGATTATACTCCTAAACTCTCTACTATTATTAAGCTTACTCGGTTAATAGTTATCCAGAAGGTATATTAGGCCTAGTAAACTAGTATTACTTAGAAGCTAACCTAGTAGTAGAGTTAAGAAGAGGCCGAGGAGTAGAGCCCGAGCTATATCAAGCTTATATAAGGGATATCTTATTAATTTATAATATTAATAGGTAAGTATAGGAAGCTAACTCCAATAGATTAGATATTTAAGGCCCGAACCTATAGTCTCTATATCTAATATAATACTACTACCGAAGGGACTATATAATAGAAAGGGGATACTCTCTTATATCAGGGAGTCTAATTCTATATAGAATAGGTCCGGAAGATAGTATATAAACTAGTAAGCTAGGCCCAAGGCTAGTTAATTACTAAGTTACTAATACTATAGATAGATTTATACTATTAGATCTAGGGTATACCTCTACCTGAAATCTACTAGGATAAGATCTAGGATAACCCTACTAAGTAGAGTATTAGATAGTTATTCCTTAAAGATCTCTGGAACTAATTCTTAATTAATAGTATAGAAGGTTCTAAATAACTAGTAAAGAGGGTTATAAGTAAGCTAGCCTTATAGAGGGATATACTATAGCCCGAAAGACCTAGTTAACTAATCTAATAGTACCAGAAGGCTATCTAGGAGTATAGGTATAAATTCAAGGTATTCTAAGAGAAGTTACTACTTCTTATATATATCACTAGTAGCTAGGCTACTTATATAACTAAGATTATTAGGATCTAATACTAGAATACTAGGAATAGTAAGGTTTAGAATATCTTTATTAAGGATAGCTTAGTTTATTTTATAATATTATATTATAAAGGGTATAAGTTAAATAAGTAGATTAAGGTTATTTAATACTTCTTACCCAAAGAGGTTAGAGAGCTACTTATATATTTCCTCTAGTTTATACTACTATTCTATAAAAGTATATAGATTATAAGTAGTAATACTATAGAGTTGAGTATATTTATATAGGGACCTAGGCTAACTAAAGAAGTAGAGAATAATACTAGAATAGTAATATCTTACCCTATCTATAAGAGTAGTTTAAATAATAAGAGCCCTCCTTCTAAATAACCCCTAAAGATATAGGTATCTAATTAGCTCTAGAAGATCTTCTAATATAAGTCTATTGAATAGATAGGTATTAGATTGAATATTAGTCTATAGAGGTAAACTATAATTACTATTAGTTAAAAGTATCTATAGGATATCTTTCAGGATAAGGATAGACCTGAGATACTTAATAATAACTACTTCGATAAGGATAATCCCGAAGGAGATAGCCTATAGGATCTATAAACCAGCTATAGTACCTATACTATCAATATAGTTTATACTTACTTAATATCCAAAGGCTGATTTAAGACTCTAAGCTAGTAAGAGTAGTTTCAGAAGATTAGCTAGGAGTAGTACTAGTTTCTTAGTTTCTATATTAAGTAGGACTAAGTTAGTAGCCTCTTTAGATAAAAGTAGAAGTAAAGCCTATAGGAGAGAGTTAATAAAGAGGTCTAGGTATAATAGTAGAAGAAGCTATGGATAGTAAATATCTACTATAGGTTAGGGCTTATCCTTGGTCCTTATAGTTTATTTCATGGTAAATAAGAGATAGCTCTAAAGGCTATTATATAGGGAGAGAGTCCTGTAGTTACTATTATAGGTATAGAGTATAGGAAGAGCCTCTTATTTATATTACTAGTTATTCTTACACCTGAGGGAACTAGTATTATTATTACCCTATTAACCTCCCTATAAGGAAACCTCCAGGAATAATATAAGTAAGCCAAGATCTATAGTATTAAGTAGAGAAGCTAGGATCTATATAAGACTAGTTCTCTAGTCTTTATTATACCTGAGTTAGCTATGATTAAGATCTTTATTAACTATATTAGTTAGCTATACTATATATATTAGTTTAACTATATTATTATTGATAAATACTAAATAATCTTAGATAGTACCCCCTAGTTCTAGCCGAAGCTATGATAACTAGATAAGCTAGCCCTTAAGGGAGTCTAGATAGTATATCTAACTATAACTTTATTACTATAGGATAAGAAGGAATTTTATAATTTAATCTATATCCTATAAGGGTTCCAGCCTATCTATAGCTGGACTATATAGCCTAATATCTAGTATTAGGTATAGAAGGTTAAGATTAGTACTCCTTTATATACTAGCTCTAGAAATAATACTTAAGAGTAAGGCCTTGGTCCTTAGCTTAAAGCTATAATCAAGGAAGTTATTATAACCAAAGCCTTTGAATATCCTATACCTATAAAGATTATAATCTATTGTAATAGTAAGAAAGGAGTTAATAAGCTTATTTATAAGTTAGGCTATAATACTTACTATTATAATATCAATAACTAAGATAGGAAAGTATAGTAACTCAAGAGGTGGATGAATAGTATATCCCTCTATCTAGAGAGTATTAGTAGTTAGGTTATTATAGTTATAAATACTCTTGGACTTAGGATTAATATCCCTAATATCTAGGTTATTATTTATATTAGTACTATCTAGTAACTAAAAGACTATACCTAAGAGAGCGGCCGGGCTAGGCGAGATAGCCAGAGTAGTAAAGCTATTATTATCCTCCTTATTGAATATAGGATCCTGATTAGGCTTACTCTACGGAGTATAGAGAGTAGACCTAATATCCAAGAGTTTATTAGTAGTACTAGGTACTGGTGAGCTATCTTAGACTAGATCATGGATAACTTTGATTACTAGAGATATAAGGTAGATAAGGAGTACTATAATATATACTAGGACTATATAGATTAGGCTCTGAGAGGCTAAGAGGAAGAGGTAGAGAATACTATAATAGATAAAATCTTCTAGTTCCAATATAGCTAGTAGGAGTATTAATAAATATAGTATTAGAATCTCTAGTACTAGTATTATAAAGCTACTAAGTTCTAGGAGTTAAGAGAGTACCTTTATAAATAGAGTTAGGTATATACCTTATACTATCTCCGGGAGGAGTAAGTATAGAACTATCCTATTAATAAGTATTTATATACTAAGGCTTATATAATCATTAAGTAGACTTATTGGTTAGAGTAGAATATTAAATATAAGTAGAAATTTAGGTATTACTACTCYTATAGTATTCTATAAAGTATCTACTAGTAGTAGAAGTAGAAGGAAGAGTAGGGCTAGTAGGAAAAGGACTAATCTATAGTATACTAGTATACTAGTATCTTATTTAGGGTTATTATAGTATTCCTTCAGGAAGGGGATAATAATATATACTATAATATTATTTAATAGATAAGGTAGTAAAGGGCTGAGATAGAGGATTAGTAGTAGATACTTGGATAGTTTACTAGGTAGATTAACTAGGGTAGGATCAAAGCTATAAATCTTATATAGGTATTCTACTAGATTATAAG
>PDUO01000089.1:136377-149230 GCA_003008705.1 Pezicula radicicola | reverse complement strand
CTAAGGAGCTACTTCTAAATAGTAGTATACTTCTGAAAAGTATCTAGCTTTATCTTATAATTGAATAACCTCTTAGGTTTCTTCCCTTACTCCTTCTAGTTAACCTTAACTAGTATTACCTTTCTAATAATACCTTTAATAGTAATACTCTATTTATCTCGAATTATCTTATTAAATACCTTATAGATAATATATAGCTTAGCTTCGTTGTCCTAGTTAATTAGTCTAACTAATTAATATAATTCTATAGGGTTAAACTAGACTAGGTACTAGGCTTATCTTATAAATCATAGCTATAGATTTAGCTTAAGAGACTTATTAATAACCTTGATCTTCCGATGTTGGACTACCTAGACTTAGTTCCGGCCCTCGTTAATCGCTCTCTCTATCCTATCCTATGTACTCTCGAGCTAGGGGCTACTCTAGAGACTACTCTAGCTCTTAACTCTCTTACTAATCTTGAAATACCTTGACTTTAGACCTTGGATAAAAAACCACTAGTATTATACCCTACTCCACTATAGTATAGATACTATAATCTAACTAGTATTCTTCTTTAGTTGTCCTTTCTTATTTAGATTCTCCTAGTTATATTCTATCTTATAATACCTTTATATTTTCTATATATCTTTATAGATATACTAGTATAGTAATTAGTTATTAATACTATAAAATATATACTATAGTYTATTTATCTATAGTAGTAATAATACTTGAATAGACTCTAATATATCTACTAGGAATAGGAAGGGATTCTAGACTAGAATATCTYAATTAGGAATTAATCCTATAATATACTTAATCTAGTCTATAATCCTTTACTACTCCTTCTTTCTAAATCTATATAGACTATCTATACTAAAGTAAGCCTTGATCTCGCTAGGTAATATAGTATATTAGTACTTCTTATAGACTATAACTCTAAATATTAGTAGGTAGTTGAACTAGTCTATAGTTAGTTTATAGCTTAGTTATTGGTTACTTAGTTATTTATAGCTTAGTTGTTTATAGCTTAGTTATTTATAGCTTAATCGTTTATAACTTAGTAGTTTATAGCTTGATTATTTATAGCTTAACTAGTTTATAGCTTAGTTACTTTTATTACTTAGATAATTATTTACTCTAAATATAATATTAATATAAACTCTATCCTCTATATATCTTCTCTTCTTCCTATATAACACGAACCCTTATATATACAAGTCTACTTAGATTATCTAAGCTTAAGAGTAATAAATACTAAAACTATAAGAATAAGTATAAATAATTATAATATACCTCTAACTTCGAATTTCATGATTCTAAGAATAGGGTTAGAATTACTATATATAGTTTATTATTTCTTGATATTTATAACTTCTTATATAACCTCCTTCCTACTTATTTTTATAAACTAATCTAGCCCTGAAAATAAACTAACCTAGCCCTTATATCTTATAACCACCTTATTCTACTACTACTAAAATTAAATCAACCTAGCCCTAGGTTAGTTAAGTAATAAGAGATAGATCTACTCTTCTATAGTATTAATAGATATTCTCTTAGATCTAGTAGTAAGTTACTCCTAACCTTATCTTTAACTCTTATTCTTATTATTAACTATAACCCTAAGAGAAGATATATTATTTATTATTCTAGTATTTCTTCTATTATCTAATAATATATTACTAGTAAGGGTATTATAGATTATAATAAAAAAGAAAAAAGAAAAGTTATTATTAAGAAGAAGAAGAAGAAGAAGAAGTAGGGTTAAAGAAGATAAAGATATTCTAATTTAATACTAGTATAATTTATATACTAAGTAATTTAATAAAGATAAAATTAAATTTAATTATCTATTAGTAATATTAGTAGAAAATTATTACTAGAGATACTCTAATAAAGTACTAATAAAGTACTAGTCTAAATATTCTATAACTATCCTTATCTAGTTTAATAATAAACTATTAATTATAAAGAGAGGGGGATAATATAAGGATTACTATATAACCTTATAAGAATATATAATATTATTAGATATAGAGTATTATAAATACCTAAGGAAGGAATATCTAATAAGAGGTTATTTAGGAATATTATCTATTATAGTTTCTAGTATATAACTAGTTATATATTAATAAACTACTATAGAAGGTAATTCTATATATATATAAGAAGAGTCTATCTTCTACTTCTTTCTTCCTTAGTAATTAGTTTATCTAATTATCTAATATATACTTTATTACCTTTAAATATTAATTTATCTATAGTAATTTACTCTTAGTTTATTTAAGAGAACCTAAAGTCTAATAAATAGAAAATTAAAAGAAGAGTAAATAAATACTCCTTTTAATACCCTTTATAACTTTATCTATAAAAGCTTTATAATATAATTATTTCTAATTAAGTTTAAAGTTAATAATAAAGTTAAAAATTATTTATATAGTTATTAACCCCTCTATTCTAATATAGTTATTTTTATTTATAAGATTAATAACTATCTAAAAAAAATATAAATACTAGTTAGAGTAATATAGAATAAGGGATTCCTAGTATCTTCTAAGAATAAATTAAGATTTACCTAGTAGCTACTTCTAAAACCTTAAATTTTATATAAGAATATAATATCTTCTAATAGTATATATATATAGATCCTCTCTATAATACCGCTAGACTACGGATTTAGACTTGGTAATAATCCTAATAATAGTCCCAAGCTCTTGGATCTCTAGTTATAGAGCTGAAGCAAGCTCTAGTAGTCTGCCATTGTCTAGATGCAGGTTCGACGTTGGCATCGATCCATTCGACTCGAATGCCTGAGATAAAGTAATATATCAGGACTTGACTTTAACAGCTTTAGAAAGCAACCTTTACAATGTCGGAAATGTCCCTCCCCTATTGCGACATTGAAAAATCTCTTGCTCTTCAAACCGAAGGGCCAGTGGTTCTTCCGGGCTGCCGGGATTAGCGTGGCGGTAATCTAGAACACGTTGTACTTGGTAAACATAGACGGAATACTCCAAGTTCTGGAATAAACGCAGCCACTCAGGTCGGATAACTTGTACAGCCTTCCCCACATCAACCAAGAGAGTTGTGGACGTGAGAAGTCCCTCGATTGTTGGCTCAGGGCATGGCCACTACTTAAGAAGAAACTTAGCTAGCGCTTTGGAGTCCGCCTCTTGTTGCTTCTCGTGTACTAACTCGGTAGATTCGAGCTTCCTACGCTAGTTTAGATTAAGATCAAACACAAAAGTAGATCATACATCTCACCGATATAGAACGAGACAAGTCTTCATCAATTGTAAGAGATAGTCAACTCGAGGGACTTGGTTCTGTCGAGACTGACTGTAAGCTAGCTACTTTTGGTGGAATAAGGACTTTCAAATCCTGTAACACAGTGAAAGCAACCAAGGTCCTTAGTACATCTATATCTACATCATGACGGAAGGACATGATGGCAAATAAGAACATTAGCCGATAAGTATCTTTGGAGCTAGATTCTCGGCAAAGATTAACCAGAGACCCCCAGTCCGTCGCCTATTGTACATCGAGGAGGTCCGTAAGTAGGACTTTCCCAAAGCATCCATTATAGCCTCCAATAGTTGGCCAATTCTGCAATATTCCAGCTAGGTCTCGAGTGATTGGGAGTGCAGAAGGCTATATGCGAATGAGATTTATACATTCAACAACATTAGTTCGCCCTTAGCTAACCCGCCAACAGTCTCTTGTAGTATATGGCTCATCTTCGGCTAGTTGTAGTCCGTCGGAGTAAGAGTTTTGTCGTTGATAGGACTCCCGCTGTAAGCGACTCCGCAGAATCAGGTGAGTCTCACCAACGGGCTCCAGGGGAGGCTAGTACGATATCTGTCATACTAGATAACTGTTGTCAGGTGAGGGTCCCAGAAAGTTGTTTGCATTACTTTCATATCCTTCGGGTAGTATTCTCGCCGAGCAGTCAGTCTCGCAATTAGTTGAAGTCCTCGTAGGGTCCAGTCGTAATAGGAGTCCACGGTTGACAGTATCCAGATTTCAGGCAATACAAGGCCTCCTCGGTTCCAGTGCGGCCCTTCAGAGGACCTGGGAGCACAAACGACGTGTACACATGATGCATGGCTTTCAAGTACAGAAGTCAGGGTTCAGCTGGACAATCAAGACGTCCAAGAACATTATTGATCGAGAATTTCGTGTAGTCGCCGTTGTTCGCAACAAAGAGTGAAATATATTAACCGTTGCGACCATATCTAGTTTCTCCCATAGGCACCAAAATCCTCCTTTGACGCTGTGGAACCGAAGACAAGTAATAGGTGACTGGATCACGTACTTTCACTACTTCTCTTAGGACGAGCTTAGAACTCAGTCCGTACCACGTACCAGCGTCTTGGTTAGGATCAATCTCTGATCTCAATTGAGGAGACTCAAACAGGTTGTTTCCATTCACAAAGAATGAGAGCTCTAAGCGCCGCAGCTCGCTGGTTAATTTACTCCGGCCTGGCTGGAATGCCGTCAAGTGTCGACGGCTTTCGAAGTGCTTAAAAGTGCGTACAATATATTGAAACAACGGAGAGTGTGGGTCGATTAGAGTAGAAGTGCGGTGCGTTGTGTAGCCAGTAATAAAATTGAGGAGCCAGTTGCTTTGCTTCAACGTCCATATGTTTGGTGGCTGCCTAATCTCAATAACTCGGGTCCTAAGATCCAGCCAATGTATACAATTGTCGGCTAACGATACAGGTAAATCGAAATGATCTAGAGTCCCAAATACTTGTGGCGGGATCAGCTCTAAAACAGTATCACGCACGCGTGCTATAACAAATACCTCCGTTTATGATGATAGCGAGCATGTAGGTCATGCCAGGAAGAGACGAAGAATATATCAGCAAGCTCTGATTACCAAAAAGCTACTGTAAAACCACTGCTGTTCTCCATTCTGGTGGCAATTTGTCAATAGGTTTCCCCATCACAAGTAGATGTCCTTCTAGTAGGTGGAAATGCACAGTCTGCTGCGTAGTTTGGGAAGTGGCATCAATAATGACCTGGACCTGCTGTTGGTCTGGACCTAGAAGAAATTCGAATCGAGAGAACATCGTTAACTGGGTCCCTCCAACCTCTGGCCAGATAGTAGTAATTGACGATATTAGGTTCTCTTAACTGGATTCAAGAGAATATCTAAAGGTGAATCTCATCTGGTAGACCATTTTGAAATCAAAACGATTTTCAAAGCCAAGGGTAGCATAGTAGGATTACTGACCATGTTATCTTGCAAAGAGATGGAGCACTTAATGAAACTCCGAAGTGCTGCAGGCGGCAATCTTGGCTGATCTCCGTATAATGGGCAAACGTCCGTCTCCAAAGTAAAGCGGCCTAAAATGCATACCGGGAGCATCTTCGGGAGGTTTCTACATCTGTTGCGGTCTGGATCTCCAATCGCAATGCAGAAATCCAGTTAGAGGTGATTGCGCGTGCTTTTTCAAGCAGGTTGATAGCATCCGCAGACACGGAATCACTAAGCTCAAACAGCCGGTGTACAATAGTAATCAAGATCTCCATGCAATTTGTTTTACACCAATTGGACAAGATCCTGTCCAGGCCCTAGTCAAGCTGATCCACAAGGCCTCATCTCGGAAAACTCTATAAACAACCCAAAGAGGATCCTCTCATCTCCAGGTCCTATTTATAGTGCTAGAAAAGTCATCAACGTCGTCGTCACTTCCGTACTAAAGTTCAGATTGGAAGACCCTAGTTCAACTAAAATCTGAGGCTATCGTCGAGTTTTTCCAGAGAAAAGGGTTTCAAACGACACGTATTCATGGATGTTAAGCACAGAAGGACACCTACTTTGGCTGGCAACGATTTCGTACAACGAATGCCCCTTCAAATCCATCTTTTTGGCGTTCCCCCGCGGACTACACGTTGTAAACAATTATAGATCACGGTGAATTCGACGAGCCTTTTCGGTTCCTCTAGGGATAGGATAACTATGTCAAAAAAAACTTTCATCCACGAGATTCTAGGTACTTCTTCCGGGAGAGCTTCTCATATACTCTCGTCATATGGCTACGTTCGTAGTGCAGAGGATCTGAAGCCAATCGAAACTCGACAATCGAGTCAACCTATTAGTGGGGAGATAGACACTTAAATTTAGAGAACAATGATACTAATCAAACCCACAGATATTGAGCAGGCACTGACCAAATGTATCATTTCACTGGATTATTGCCATTCCGCGACGCAAAATGATCCTATTAATATCTCTCCACAGTTATTCATATTACAGTTTCATCATCTTTTTTCTTGTTCCCAGTTCCTCAGATATTGATGAATTCATCGCGAGAGTCCAAAAATCTCGTCTTGAGTCCGCACCCTCATTTTCCGGGGTTATGATACAAGTTTACAATATCTTGAATAACTCCAAACAGAGCCCCTTGAAAGTGCAGCCATTACGAGTGAATAGCCGTCAGGTATTGCAACCCAGTGAAGAGCGGACTAGGGAGCAGTCATACGACAGTGTCGATTTTGAAGAGGCCGAAAAACTTTTGGAGAATCAACTGCTCCAGACTGGTAGTGATAACGATGTCGGTGCGTCTCGTAGGCATTCCCGTATATCATCCCTTGGCATCAATATACTGATCCCATAGTCACTGAAGATACCAGATTTACAGTGAACACACCAGCTTCTACAATCAGACCGAGTCTTATTGGACTTCCATCTATCCATGATGACTCCGAAGGAGAGGACGAAGAAGATAAGATACCTCCGTCTTGGACAGCCTCTCCTACACTACACAAACTTCTTGAATATCAGCGCAATAGTTTAGCCAAGCAAATTTTTAGCAACCCACCACGTATCATTCGACTAAATGAATACTTTCCTAATACAAAAGGCAACTCATTGGCCAGATTGGCTAAAGATACACCATTAGCTGAAGAGGAACAATTTCAAGGCGTTACAACTTCGCCATCTCCGGATCCTTATACACCTTATATTACCCTAGGTACAATAATCTCCAATGATGATGGATTACCTAGAGCGGAGTAAAGCTATACATCCTCCAGTATTTCAGAAAGCAATGCCTCTTCCCCAGGACCGCCAATACAACCATCTCCTATTCTTCCATCTCGTCGGTTTATTACGTCGAATTCAGAATCACCCTCCCCTCCAGAAAAACCTCTGGGAAAGAAGGTATACTTTGAACCACCAGATCCAGCATCTAATCGGGTATTACACAGCGCCGAAAAGTTAGCGGCTTCATTAAAACCTACGGGAATCGAAGGCAAAGTACAGCGCCCCAAAAGAAAACGAAAGAGTACCAAATCCCAATCACTTCCGGGAATCAAGGGGAAAGCACGGCGGCGCCCAAAGATACAAAAGAGCATTAAACCCCGACCGACTCAAGATATTAGTATTGAGGTATCAGTTAATCCTAGTCCTGATGAAATATATCAGAGAAAGGCCAGATCAAAGCTTCCGTATTTAGTTCCCTCTGATTGCTAAGTATATTACATTTGGTCCTCCCAACCAAAAAAAAGTAGAAAATGCAGAATTTTCTACCCCTACGAAGTCCTTTTGCTGGAAAAGTCAGGGACAAAGTAAGAAATGTAGAGGAGATAATATAGAAATTAACTAACAAGTTCGGCTCTAAGGTTATCCTTCTAGATTAAATCTTTGATGATAGTATTTTCAACATGGCTAAGGCTCCTAGCCGGACTATGGCAGAAGTCTAGGAACGACTACGTTAGCAGATGGATAAGACCACCAAACACTCGCTTATGTCCAAATTCCTCGGATTTTCGGTCTTCATTATTAATCTCTCAACCAAGAACCCAGTGGTACGTGTAGACGAACCGCAAAGATGTCTATATCTAACAGATTCTAGTACCAAGCCATTTATAATAGCTTTTCTTCTTCAGAAAAAAAGTTTTTCGATCTCGTAAATCTCTTGCAAGCATTGTGTTGCCGACTGGACTCACGCTGGGCCGGGCGTCATCTTTCTTTCGTTGGGCATCTTCGCGAGTACTGGCACTTCCTTGACATTGAGAGGCACTTAAGTTAACCGACAGACAGTTAAGGATGTAGGACTTACAGTCCTTGAAAACCTCTTTACCGCCTCGCAGCCGATAGGTTTTCATAAATTGCTTCAACATTTGAACAGTGTCCCTATGAAACATTCGGAAAATGGAATGACTGCTGTGAAATACATTAAAATTAGTTTCAGAGATGCGGAGGATTCGAGGTAAGGAATCCCTTGGCGTACATTGTGGATTTCAACGTCTCATAAAATTGTAGTAAGAATATTATAATAAATGCGCTGGTATAAGTTCCCGAACTTCCAATTAAACGGCTACCACCAACAAGACATAGCGAGGATATCTATGCCTCTTGGTCAAAGGCTCATCTTGATTATCTTTAATCCTGTAAGAAATAACACCTAACGATTATGAACAAATGTTAATCCATTATACCTATGCAGACGTGGCAGAAGAGTGACAAAATCAAACTAAGGTATATTTCCACGGATACCTCTTATTCGCCAGAGCTCATTATAGGTTTAGAAGAGATTTTATGACGATATAGAAGGTGACCAAGAACGAGGGACTAAAAGGCCACGATATCCCGATGATTCTAGATACTACGGTAAGAGTCTCAATCTAATAAAGGCCAATTTTCTAATTATTCGGTATCATAGAGGGGGATAATTTCATAGGCACTGATTTGTCTCGGGACGTAAAACTATTTGTAAGTGTTTATATTTCATAGGAACAACAACAAAGTTGACCTTTGAATATAGGTAAAGTAAGTCGAAAACTATCGCATCGTAACTAAGGCGTCTAGTATACAGCCTTTTAAAGTTTCTTGTCGCAGCGAAGACGTACTACAGCTCATTACAAATGTTAGACTCAAGGAGGACCTTGTAAACACGATTGTAGGTCTACTTGTACATTCTGTATTAGATTATACAGTGTATTTAGGGATATATAAGTATAAGAGTATAGAACGTATTGATTTTAAGCAGGTTACAAGCCAGGTGGAGTGTAGGGCGATAGTTTTTGGTGATATACCATTAGATGTAGTATTAGAGCGTTCGGATAGATTGGGAGGAGTGGACGATTAGCGTTTTTAAACCTTACTATCCGTTTTTCATTGCAGGTCATTCCCCCCCGATGTACATATGGCCAGACAGCACTAGGAAGTGGTTTACGACGTAAGTACAGCCACAATCTCCTGTTACCGTTGATTGGCTCACTTCTATGTTCTAGTACATAGGAGAATAGACTCAGCTTCTCTTAGGTACTCGTAAACCATAGGCCAGGAAACGGCTCCATAGGCCTCTATAAGAAGTTGAAGACACCGAGAATTCTCTTCTTTTCAATATATGGGGCCTTCGCGAGTGGTTACCTAGCAAGGAGTTCTATGGTTTCATAGGAGATTCCATCCAATACAAGCGGTTATTCCTAAAATTGATCAAATCACAGGAAAATTGGATGAGGGAGACTTGAAACGGGAAACTTCCTTGTTCAAAGATTACGAAAAGCTGGTTCTGAAGGAGACGAGAATGTTATATACGCTTTGCTTGATTTAAACACAAATGTTAGGTCTCGTGATTGGCGCAGTAAGCCTAACAGCAATCTTTACCACCTACGTCGACTACTTTAAATACATTCAACTAGGGCGCAACTTCGGCAAGGACTATCAAAGATCACTCTTAAAGCTCGACATTGCCAAGCTCCGCCTGTCTCGCTAGGCTGATACCGTCAATAAGTCACGCAATCAGTATTACGTCCCCGTGGGCACGCTAGCTGAGGCACAGAAAGTGGAGGAGATCTTAGGGGAGATCATGGCTTGCTTGGCCGATGCCGAGAAGGTCTCGCAGCGATTTAAGACCAAGAGCAGCAATTCGACCGAGTTACAGGTGTACGACGCCGACATGGACTTGGAACCTAGCCTACGAACGATGCATGACAAGATGCGGGAGCTGGCGTTGAGACGTCAGCGGCGAAGCAGCGTAGGCCAGAAAGTAGCACAGGCTTTATATAAGAGGAAATACTTTGACCGGCTGATCACCGATGTTACTCAACTGGTCGAAGCCTTAGTTCAGCTCTTTCCCGCCACACAACAGCGTCAAAGCGAGCTTGTTGTTAAAGAGGTCCAGGAGATAGAGTCGCAACCCGCTTTCACGGAAATTGAAAGTGCCGCCGAAGGTGTCGACAGCTTGCTCGTCTCTTCAGTTCAGCAAGCGCTCGCCGCCCAAGGTAGCCACAATTTCACCAGAAATACAGCCACCGGTGAAGCCGATGCTCAATACAGGAATCAGTATACTCGTGGAGCGCAGCATGCTGGGCCTGGACATTCATATATCGAAAATGTGGCCTCGGAAAAGGCGAAAGTGCAATATGGCAACAAGTATTTGTAGCCTGTACAAATAGTTTCGGCATTCTTTGCGCGCGGTTGATTTTACCGCTGGGCGGAGGTGTTTGCTCAAATTATTACAGTCAAGACAGGTTAGGCGACAGTCATTTAGATTGTTCGAATCGGTGGCGAAGAGGAATCAAACGAGCAGCAAATTGTCTACATTTGGTATTTCGTTCCTCTGTGAGAATGGAGGTCCGTCAGTGATTGGGAATCACAAAAGAAGATTATGTTTGCGATGGAGACGCCTACGCATTCTGAATTAGTGATATAGCATTAGGGTAATCCTTAATCTTATCTCATTGATCGGGAATCGCCATTCTGCTGCGTAATGTAACTTAAGTGGTGTGAATCAAGTTGTAATTTCGCTGTACTTCAAGATAACAACGGCCGAATATGTCATTTTTCGAGCTGGCTTCGCAGATCTTCCGCTGATGTTTCTAGCTCCTTGGCTATTCGAGAGGCAAAGGATATAAGATTACTTTTGGCCTCCTTGCTTTTGGAGACTTGGTGTATAAAATATACAGTAGTGAAATCTTCTCGACAAATTTGGCAGTTCCAGGACTTGAGTATCTCATTTTTCGATATTGAATATGTCGCAGACAGGCTCCGCTCGAGAGGAGAATAGATCATGTTCAAATCCCAGATGTTGGAGCCCTTCGATGTTTTGATGTTGTCAAATACCATCTTCAGGTATTCAATCGCTTCTTTGTTCCTCAAGAATGGCACCGCCAGGATCCGGATCGCCTGTACGGCAGGCTCGATTGGGGGAAAACTGTGATGAAGCTCGTTGAGATAATTGGGGCGAGGACGCCTGTGATAGGGCAGCGTGGATTGTGCCGTTAATGTTTAGTTCCTGAAGGCATTCATCAACACTGCGATCAGCCAATGCGTGCAAATTCTTAGACATCCAATATGAGTAATGTACCGGGACTGACTGGCGCTTGGTACTTAGCTCCTGACAGAAATTGCAGTCGTCGTGCATGGCATATTTGCGAGTGTACGTTGCTGCGTTGTCGTTGTACTGTTTCCTGTCTTTCATATACACTTTGGCGATTTCTGGGACTAGGGGATCTTCGATGTTGGGGGAATCGATGATGCTCATAATCGAAATCAACACCTTGTCCAGGACCAAAACTGGACTCCATTCACTGTGAAGTATGTCAAGACAAATCTTTCCGGAAGAGTCGATATTAGGGTGGTATATCCTCGTCATGAAGTGGCACTTCGGGGGTGAATGAGCATAGTTTGTTGGTATCTTCATCGATATGTGAAAAACTCCCCCTTCATATGGGGAAGAAGGTGGACCTTCAAAGCTCCCGATCAGATCTAAGAGGCTGTCTTCAGCAGGTGCAATACTAATATAGTCCGGGCCATCTCGAGCAATCCGGTCCAGATGCCAATAGACGATCCTTTGAGCTTGGAACCATGAGTTGGCTCCACTTGTTTTGTCGATAAAATATCTTAGATCTTTAGGGAGGCGTTGAATTGCATTGCTGTCTGCTGTTCGAGTCCGTGCAATCGTCTTGCCAACGTTTGACGCATCAATCGCCACAGCTTGATCTGCACGTCGTGATGGATGAAAATGGTTAGCACCCACCCGCTTATTCTGAAGTTCGAGGTCGAGAGCTGCGACGGTCTCGGTGAGACTGGCGAGCATCGACGTTAAGGTTGTCACTGTGCGGTCTGCTGGTTGTTGGCTCAACGCAGAAAAGAAAGTTTCATACGTCGACATGGCCGACGCGGAAGCTTGATTGGAACCCTTCCCCGGCACGAATGTGTCGTAATCGATCGCCCACAGTGTCTTCGTCATCGAGCCGCGCCATTTCAATCCTCTCAAGCAGGAAGCTCGCCTTAGGCTTGTGTTTGTTCTGGATAGCTTGTAGCCAATTCAGAAAACCATCCACCCAGCTGGGCCACGAAGTGAATAATTTGACCGTCTGTTCGCCGACCACGAGGGAATAATCTTCGAGGTGTTCGATCTTGTCGCCCAAAGGGTTGCTTGCCTTGGATAAGAGAGTGAGGACATGTAATCGTCTCTCTACCCACTCCCCCCGGAGTATCGTCGCACTGTTCGGAGGGGAGTTGCTGCTACCTGCGCTGACCAAGAGCTGGCGAAGTTGCTAAAGACACGTCAGTGAACCGAATCAAGGTTGGTCGGTGACAACGCGGGAAATTAACCATGACCAAGTAATTCTCGGCAGCGTGGCCGAGCCCGGATCGGCTGGACGCGAACTTGACAAGGCTCATAAATTGGTCGTCGAGGCGGCTGTCAATGGAGAACCGTATGACGGCGTCAATGACGACAGTTTCTAGTCTTGTCCGCCATGACGAAGCCCTCTCTCGTCAGCTCGTCCGCTAGCTGGCGTCTTGCGCGATGGTCCATGTCGCGGCCTCCTGCTGCCTTAGCGGTGAGTACCTTTTCCGTCTCCTTGACGACAGTGAGGCCGTTGCTTCGCAGCATGGCTTCCG
>PDUO01000089.1:87606-136342 GCA_003008705.1 Pezicula radicicola | reverse complement strand
CCCCCCCCCCTCTCGATTTTTCCATACGGTGAAGGCCCTCTTTTACCATCTTCGCCGTGAGTTCGGTCGCCGAATGGTCTACGATTGTACAGCCTTTTTCCAATCGACTGGCCAGCTGGTCTATCGTCCTGTTCCGTCAACCAGTCTAGCCATCTGCCTGTGATGGTGGGACCCCTCGGCAGCTTTGCTTTCAGCTAGTCCTTCGACTTGTTAACAATGGTAAAGCCTTGCCCTTCTAGCTCGGCCGACAGCTTGTCCATTCTACAGTTTACGATAGTGAAGCCGCCTCGCACCATCCCGACAGTTAGCTTATTTATCGCGAAGTCCACGACTACGAAGCCGCCTCGCACCACCACGGGTAGCAGGTCGATCGCGCCGTTCTCGATATCGTGGTATTTTGCTAGCTTGACCGTCAGCTGATTCTTCGACTTGTCATGAATGGTAAAATTTTCCGCCAGCCCAGCCTCCAGCTAGTCTATCCTGCAGTACACGATCGCAAAGCCCTCCTCTACGAGCTTCATATCCCCTTCCTAGTAGAATAAGTAGGGCCTACCCAGGGTATCCGCCGCGATTACCGCTTCAAGGAGCTTGTTCAGAAGCTCTCTGCCATCTGCACTCCTGTGAAGGACGCCTAGTCTGGCAGACAGGTCCCTCACCACCTTCTCGTACGTCTCCTCTGCTAGGGTATAGAAGTTTAACTCCTCTTCCTTTCCGGCGAACAATCTCTCCCCCTCCTTCTTGTACTCCTCCTCAGACATAGCATCGAAATCTGTCCTCTCTCCCTGCTCTATCTCCCTAACTATACTTTCTGCATACACGGCAGTCCACTTAATTCTCCCCCAGAGAGGCTCGCCATAATCCACGGCGTTCTGCGAATCGATGCCATACGACTTCAATATTTCCTTTGCGACTGCCCTATTTGTAATGAGTGTAAACTTAGCGACCAAGTTACAGGCATCCTCGTCCTAAACACCTGCACTCGCCAGAATGGTGCTAGTGCCATCCCGAATATGCTAAGAGTGATAGTCCTCCACTATATGAGCCTTGGTCTGCAGCGCTTTCCATACGCAGAGACGTCCCTGCGAAAATGGCTTGCTCGAAGCCAAAGAATGTGTTGTTGCCTTGTGGGTTGGTACTAAATGCCACCATGGCAGCGCCCAATAAGTTCTTGTATCTTACAGATTCACCGCTAGGAAGTGTGGTCTACAAGTCCTCCTGGGTTTCGTCGATGCAGGCCCAGCGTACCTGGGCATCTCCGTTATCTGGAAACATCTTTACGGTCGAGGAGAGTAGCCAAATGTCGAAAAATCCCGTCACAAGCCGAAAAGTTTGCAAGAAGGGATCCTATTCACCGCAGTCGAGCTGGAATGACAGCCACAGTCCGGGGGTCGCGTCGGAGCCTAAGGCTTCGCGGAAGCAATGGAAAACAATATAACGCGTCCACAGGATACGCTCCCACCAGAGGACCGAAATATGGAACATGTCGAGGTCGTTAGAGCCGGCCAGCTGTACACCTAGAGATTTGACGTAGTTCACCATCGTGGACAGCTCGCGTATGTCCCCCAGACTCCCTCGCAGAACCTTCAGGTCCATGAATGTCTGATCAAGGTGCCGTAATGAGGCGTCCTGTAGTTCTGTTGCCGAAGCGTCCTCGAACCTGAATCCTTCTGAAGTGTCCTCGTGCACGGGAAGTACACAGGATACCATGTAATATCCATACTGACGCGAAAGCTTATCAAAGATGGATGTCGTCTTGCCAGAGCCAGAAGGGGCGAATGCAAACTGGAACGGCTCTTCGCTAAATCGATGTACATCCTCTCCTCCTCTAGCTAGACTCTCGTCATGCCTGGGTCTAGGCCAGCGCTGGATATAGGCCGTGAGTTCCTTTCTGAACTCTCTTAGTTGTTTGGAGAAGATGCAAAACATGTCAGTCTCGAAAGGTGACCTTCCATCAAGAGGTAGCCGTCTTAGATCCTGTTTCTCGTTGATGTACAGTACATCTCGAATGCCCTAGACTTGCGTAGTCGGTCCAGCACCAAAATCGCCATCTCCATCGCGAGCCTTCTGAATGTGGTCTCCATCTCTTTTTTGACGGGGATCAAGCCCATTAAGAAACGATGGAATATTGGTAGCTCAAATGTCGAAACGAGGGAGCTAGGAAGATGCTCGAGTAATTGTTTGAGTTCTTCCGAGCCGGTAAGCCAGTTATCCGGGACGGGTTTAGATATCTCTCTGGCAACTCGATATTGCTGGTATAGATGAGTAGGTTCCTCGTGGTATAGCTCCACGAGCAAAGAGTAATTGGTCGAGGGTTTAATATTCCACTGCAGGTTTTGGACAAAAAAAAACCTGCACTAGGCTTTCTAATAATGTAGCGACGTTTATTAATGAGCGCGAGCCATTACATGAGAAGCACAAGCTTGGTGATCAGCTCACCTTTTGTCTGGCCTGTGTCTGGTTGGAAGTAGAAATCTAGAGTTGGATGGTGTTACTTAGAGCTGAAAGCGATTCCGGTATTCTTATAGACTTCTTCCTCGTATATCCTCTGATACTCTTCCACGTTTCCTTAGATGCGGGGTGGCACAGTGCTTGCCATTGTGATGGCTGGCCCGGCGGAGAGGAAGGAAAATCTTGGATTTGCAATTAAGGACTTTGATTTTAAGTTAGTGAATCTAGTGGTAGAAGATAGTGAAGGTGGCAGTCTTGAAGGTAAACACCCAAATTTCCGGATAGTGGACTGATGTAAGTTTCCAACTCGTCAACACGGAGCCTTATATTTAATGCCCAACCCCGCCAAGGTATTGAGGCTCTGCGTCTACGCCTCAGGTAGCCGAGCCAATGAAGGCGTATATAGAGGATCTTGCACGCGGTTTTGCCGTGTTGGTAAAGCGGGGTGCAAGGGTTATATTTCTATGTAACTCTGAAGACGCGGTGCGCAGATATATAATCGGATACACACGATATTAAGAGGGACTCAGGAGCGATTCGTACCCGGTCGGGCGCAGAGAGGTCGTGTTTTGATGGCTTTGAAAGGGGAGGGGCGCCGCGTTGGGGAAGCCCCGCCGCCCCGGCAATAGACTTCAGATTGTTCCAGTAGTTATATATCGACGGCTTATAGTGTAACATGGATCCTAACTTAAACGAAATTTGCTTTTGTTCAACGAGGTTAGAAGGCAAATCTTGTATTTACATTTTGATGCCCCAGTAGAAACTGAGTAAAAAAACAAAGAAAGCCAAGCTGTAAGGACTTGATGGTAGGCGATGCCATGCCAACCACCACCCGCGCGGCTGATTATATTGCTGATGGATACGGTCCATAAATTGTTCAACTTGAGCATGCCTTCGCAGTCCATTGTAGTTATAATCTTCTTCATCTTCAACCTCAAAGACTCGGAGCTTCGACTCATATTGATGGCCTACGTTCAATTAAGGACGGCGCTTGTGATACTTTTCTCTGATAGCTTGTCTTGGACATTGTCGCGATTTGTTCGAAGCTCATGAAGTGTTACCGTCTGGAGAAGGCCATGGATATCATCTCTACTCGAATAAAGCGATGCTGATATTGCACTTTTCGAGCTTATAGGCAGAGGTGGTGCGATGTCTGTCTCCTCGCTCCCGAGTTTGGTACTTTTAGTGAAACCGGACCGCATGATCTGTTGCAGAGTCCCGAGAAGTGGGTGCGTTACTTTAGGTCTAGAGGGGCAGCGAAGGTTCCTCAAGACGATTGTACGAGATGCGAGAAGGCCTCCTGATGGGTGAAATGATGTCCCTTTGGTGTATCCTAGAAGTTTGGTCCATTCTTTCTCTCTTTCGAGGAAGTCGCGAACGGTTCTATGTGTGAGTATGGGGTAATTACTCCTTCTTGGTCGCCTATCTCCAATAGTCCAAGACAACGAGTGTTGGGTCGGTTTTTGATGCGGGTGATACATTAAGCAATGCTTCCAAAAGTAAGCCATTTCTTCGAACTTCCCAGAAAGGGCGTGAGATAAGGGTTTTATATATCTGCGAGGGCTAGGTCGAGGAGACTTAACGGTCGTGGAGTATGAAGGTTTCCGGCATTCATGTCGTCTCGTACTTCTCGGTCTACTCAGACCAGCTGGAAGAACTCTGAAGCTTGAGTCTTATAGAAGGATGGCTCTATAGAATCCAGTATATAGTGATAGAGATTTTCCAGACCAACAGGAAGTAAATCGAGACGCTTTTGTAGGTCTGATATGTCGTCGCAATTGTTGATTCCTTTCAAAAGCGAAGCAACCACAAGTGTGACCCATAAAAAGACTCTATTTGCTCTTTCGAGAACTATGGTGATTAGGTCTACAGACTCAAGAGGAGACTGCTCTGCGAGTCTTTGCCATTTGTTGTTTCGGGATAGATTTCCAGTAACACACGTTTCAATATCCGGGCGCGTCAAATCCTGGAGTCGAAGACTTGCTTCGTGCTAAAAAGCATCTTCCAGAACCAACCAAGGTCTACTTGACACGCACACTTTGATGTTTGCTACAGAGGCGATGTTTTTGAGAAGTTCTGCCATGGCATAGCAGTCCCCTTCAAATTCATCTAGCCCATCGATAAAGAGGCATAGCTTCACTGGTGGTAACAGCCAAGTCGTAACGTCGTGGATGGCCTTAGACAGATGCTCCAGAGACCAATTCCCAAGTGGGTCTCGGCTCTTGAACTCCGTTGCACTCAGCATCGCATTGTATTGTGCCTGAAGTTGCAACCATTCCTTGGCGAATAGTTTGGGAATGAAGTCTTTCCGTTGGTCAAGGATCTGAAAGATCAAGGAGCGGAGCATGCCTTTGTGCGATTTCTGCTCAAGTTCGCCGCTGTTCCAAAAGAAAAAGCTTGCCGTCACCAGACGGGCCTGGCCAGCCCAATTTTTTACTGCTGTTTGAGTCTGGCCCTGCTCGAGAATGTAGCGCATTAATGTTGATTTGCCAGAGGCAGCTTTGCCATTGATCCAATACACTCCATTACCGGTCTCCAGCCATTGCTTAAAGTTGGACCAAGGTCTTGTCTGTGGCTGGCATTCTTCAAACAACCACTTGAAAGTATTTTTGTATGCAATAGCAATCTCTCCTTGCCTTTCCAGGATGGTGGGAAACCTAAGGCTACTTAGAAGCGTCGCTTCTATGAGCTGGTCGACACCAAGGCACTTTAGCGAATCTGAGAACCGGGTCTCGAAACTATCAAATTTGGCATCAACAGCTTTGGAAGCGCTTTCGAGAGCGTTAAGAAGAGTATTGCGTGTCCTCTCGTGGTTCTGGTATAAGGTTCTTGCTAATTCTGATTGACCCTCCGTATTCTAGCTTGAAAGGAGCGCGTAGCTTTCTTGAAGCCACTGCGTTTCGTTCTGAACCTTCATCTGGCCTTTGGTGACAGCTTCGAGGAGCTGCTGGGTGGGTTCATAGAGTGCTGTGTATTGTTCGCTTTTCTTTACGTCGGACAGAGTTTTCTCTTCTCTAAATACATCCCTGTCAGTCTCCGATCTAGAAGAGCCCCGAGGAAGAAACTTACATTATCGAGACTACAAGCTGCAACATGAGTTGATTCCTGTACGACTCCAAGCTAGCAGCCATAGCATCGATCTCATCCTTGCACCATACACTCTTCAGAGCTTGACGACAGCTTTTCCATTTTCGATTCCTTGGTCCCTTAACCTTAAGCGCTTCAAGATGAGAGCAAAGACTGTTGGAAATCTTTTCGCATTTCCCGCACAGATCCTTCAGCGCGACGATGCTCTCTGGCTTGCAGTCGTAGCCTGTCAGAGATATCCGCAGCTTCAGGCTCAAGTCTTTCAGAGCCGTCGTTATTGTCTCGACGTCTAGGTTCTCCTCCAATGCGCCATGCGCAGACTTGTACAGCCTGTGACCTTTGCAAACAATTTGACTGCTAAATTGTAAGAACTGAAGGACGTTGCCAGCCGCCGAGAGAACTACCAGAGGCTCCATCTGAACTGCGGGCACCTCGGCTAAGGCAAATATCCTTCACGTCCAACGATGAAATAAAAGATCGAAGATAGAATAGAAGCCATCTCGGCAAATTTCTGGAAGTGCTTGTGTTATACATCCAGCCTTGTAGGTGCGCCCAATCGATGCCGCCCAAGCATCGTGCATTGCACTGCCTTGGCTGCGGTCAGTGGCTTAGATAACAAAACATTAGGCAAAATCCATCAAGAAAAAGCAACGTTCCAGCTACAACGACCGCTCTTACCTGTCACGGTGTGATCTAAAAGGGTGCGAAAAGGGATGTGAGGATCGACGTGAAATAATTACACCCGATAAGTAGTTGCTTATCCGGTGTAGGTGCTAGCCGAACGATTACTAGCAGTGACGGCTGGTGATAACAGCAAAGCATCGCGCAGGGATTAGCTCCTCGATTACACCTTCTATACTAAATGCTCTTTGTGAGCAGTTCTAGTGAATACTTCCCTTTCATTATGGAGAACAGATATATACTCTCTAGATCTAAAACTCTATTAAAGAGTTCTTTGCTGAAATAAAAGCATTTATCAAGCGGAACTAGCAGCTTTACGAGGCAGATCCAAATCAAGACTTTAATAACTTTTTGGATTACTATATTAATTTAGTTGGAGGAAGTAGTATATTTTAATTTCGAGGTTCGTTGGTGCCTCGCTTCAACAACATCAAAGGCTACAACCACACACCGCGTTATCCATCACTCACGACATCACGACATGCCTGATGAGAAGGCCGACCCGGGCCACGATCAAATCTTCAGCACGACGCCTCCCGAACTGAGAATTTCGGGCCTGTTGACACCACCGCGGACAATTAAGCAGCAGCGTCCACGCGACAACAAAGGTGCGAGTCAAAAGGCCTTGCGCCTGCTATTACGCCACCTACATTGCAAGCTTCCACGACAAGATATATCGCTTAATCTGCCTCTCGCTGAATACCAGGAGCTTGAGCAACTGATTCAGGAGCGCCCGGTATTACAAGCCCACGTAAACCAGAAAGTTCGGTGAGTCTTCATGGGACTGGGGCCTCACTTCTACCCGTTTGCTTTTGCTCTTGCTCACCATACACGCAGATTGGATTATAACTCGCTCTCTGGAGTCTTCACAATACGCATGCCATATGACCTGCACGAATCATTCGTAGAGAGCATTGGACACGATGTCACAACACAGCTCGCTCAAGTGGGGGAGGGCGACGATAAAGCAGCAGAATTTGCCCGAAATATATCCAATGTCGGTTCTAGAACACTAAACCTGCGAGAGTTTGATTCCGACTCTGATATACCCAATGAACCGAGCCGAAGTACCAAGGTTATGCGGAGAGAACCCAACAAGCAGTACCAACATTGTGCTGCAGCATATCCAGGCGTTATCATTGAGGTAGGATATTCGGAAAAGTACGAAACAACGGAGAAATATGCTCGTCAGTACATTCGATATTCTAAAGGCGATATCAAAGCAGTCATTGGTGTCTCGCTGGGTTATCGGAAAAAAGAAGCTAGCATATCTGTCTGGCGGCCAAAGTTCACGTTCTACGAGCATGATAGTACTGCAGATTTAGATGTTGCTTGTTCTGTTCGTCGCCAAGTATGTTAGATCCTCTTCTGCCGCGTAACAACTCGCTGATCTCTCTAGAAATTTCGCTACTCGAACGGCGCTCTCATAAACGAAGACCTGTTCCTCGAGATTCCGCTTAGTGATTTTACTACGGATGAAATCACAGATGCACTTCCTATCCTCTCGAAGTCTCCTCCGATTAGTATTCCGTATCGAACACTGCATGGTTTCCTTTGCCACGCAGAAGCTATGCAAGATCTTAGAGATCCCGAACCCAGCACCAAAGTTGAAAGCATAAAATCAAAAAGGAAGATACGGAAACGAAAACGTTCATCTACATCTGTCGAGAATCTGTCATCTGATACTGAGGCGATTTACGATCGGGATGAAAGGAAGGCTGCAGAGAATGTAGAAGCAAACGACTTGGATTATCACGAAACAATAAACGATATGGTGCCAATACAGACCAGCAATAGATTGACAACTAAAAGAGTCAAGGGCGGCTCGTCCTAAGTATGATAATGCCATGTCGAACGACCTGCACGGTGTTGGTAGGGTTGACTGTTCTTGCAATTGCGACTACGATAAGCAGTGATGGCGATGGTGTGACGGATGGCAGATGCAACCGGCCTCCCAGGCCCGAGTCATTGGCACGGGTTTCAAACAAGCTTGATGCGGGAGACTAAATCTTATATAAGGAATTAAACTACTACCCTAAGACCATTCCCACTGGTATATACTTTTAGATACTTTTAGATACAACTTCCTATCTCCTCTAAAAACCTTTATCCTCTACTTAGACCTCATCAATTTCATGTACTTTCAGTGCCTTCTACTCTTTCCAACAGGCCGCAAGAGAGCACTTATAGGCAATGTCATAAATCTCGAAGTTGGCCTAATATAAAAAGAAGTTTTCAATTACTGTAATCGTTGGTGGCAAATAGCTAAAATGTAGATACAGGGCTGGTCGAAGCCTCGCTTGCAGGTATAACGTGGCTTCATGCAAGCAAGCGTGCCTAGAAATCTACCTAAGAGACGTTAAAGCCAGCCTCGTAAGGCTGAACCTAGAAAAAAGACATCGACCTTCTTCTATCTTTTACCTTCACAAGTTAATATCCGCACTGCGGGTATATTAATGCTTTGAGCAACCCATATAAGTACTACTTGAGTTCTCCCTATTGTCATTAGAGCTAGCCAACGAAATCGAAAAATGGACGGACTTAGCCTTACTGCTAGTGTCATCGCTGTTATTCAACTCGCCGGGCCATGTCTAAAGCTATCTAGAAAATGGATTAGGCTATCTGAATTCGGTTCGTCCGACCTAATCACTATGGCGACAGCTCTATACGAGTTCAATGGAGCGATGAAGACTTTCCAAATACACTTAGAAATCCACGAAGACGATAAAGTACAACTCAGTAGTTTAGATTATCTTAAACCTACACTTGAGTAGTATAAAGAAGCGTTAGATACCGTTAAAGACTTTATAGAGTACACCGGCTTTATTAGCAAGTACTTGATAGGGCTTAAGTTCGACCGCAAGCTAAAGCTATCACTGAAGGCTTTAGATGGAGCAAAAGAGCTATTTATGCTAGCCTTGCATGCCGACCAACAGTGAGTTACTACTATATATACACTTTACCTGTTTCTAATTATCTTCTCGCCAGAACGATTCTCTACGGAGTAGAACGATATATTCGAAATATAGCTGAAGACTTTCAAGATATCCACGATGTCGTCAAGAATAGCGGAGCAAAGCTAGACGGGTCGAATAAAGAGTAGAGTAAACATTTCAAGTAAGCTAGTGGCTGGCAGGAGGAAGCTACTACTAGTTTGAAAAAACTACGCCAAGACGGAGATATGTATCAAGAGGTGAAGAGAGTGAGAAGAGAACAAGAAGATTGTTAGTATCAAATTGTCCTCGACTAGATCACCCCAATTGACTATACTCCTTAGTAGAATAACTTTATTACTCGGCGACAGGCGGGAACCAGACAGTGGCTTCTGAACTCTACAGAGTATCAAACATGGGCAGAGACGGATAAGCAAACGTTGTTTTGTCCAGGAATTCCTGGGGCGGGGAAGACGATTCTTACCTCAATTGTGGTAGAAGAACTTACTACTCGCTTCTAAAATGACAAGAGTATAGGTATTACGTACCTCTATTGCAGTTTCTGGCGCCAACACGAGCAGGAGGTTAGAGATCTAGTCGCAAGTCTACTAAAGTAGCTAACTTAGGGTCGGTCTTCTCTACCAGATACTATTAAATCTCTCTATAATAGCTACAAGGACAAGCAGACACAACTATTGTTCGATAAAATCTTAAGAGCTCTCTAGTCAGTAGTTACTATATACTCGAGAGTTTTTATTATCATCGATGCACTTGATGAGTGCCGAGTATCTCATAGTTACCTGTCAGAGTTATTCAGCCATTAGGCTAAGTACTAAGTGAATCTCTTTGCAACTTCGAGATTTATACTAGAAATCACTAGAAAATTCTAGGTAAGTATATTATTGGAGATACAAGCTAGCGAACATAATGTACGGAGATATGTGGACGGCTATATGTTACATCTACCATCCTTTGTCGGATGTAATCTAGATCGCCTGTACAAAGAGACCACTCACTACATTAGAACTCCAGCATGCACTTGCTGTGGAAGTGGGTGAGTCAGAGTTGGACGAAGACAATCTACTAGAAATTAAAGATTTAGTCTATGTATACGCGGGATTAGTTATTGTTGATAGGGAGAGTAATATTATCCGCTTAGTCCATTACACAACACAGGAATACTTCAAGTGAACGCAATGCCATTGGCTCCTGGATGCGGAGACTAATATCACGACAATCTGTATTACTTACCTCTCATTTAATGTTTTGAAGCGTGGGTTTTGTTAAACAGATGATGAATTCGAGGAGCGATTGTGGTTAAATCCATTCTTCGAGTATGCCGCACGAAACTGGGGCTACCATGCTCGCAATGATTCGACTTTCAGCCAAGCGTTGATGGTCGTCAAGGAGTCCTCATCAAATTATAGTCAGCGAGCGCCAAGACATATAACGGGTCTCCACTTGGCGGCATATTTTGGGATCCGGGAGGCGCTCTTTGCCTTGCTTTCGAGGAGTCATACCATCGGACACCATTATCGTATGCTGCCGCGAATGGCCATGAAAGCGTCGTCAAGCTATTGCTGGAGACGGGCAAAATCGATGTAGACTCGAGAGATACCTCCAATCAGACGCTACTATTGTATACAGCTACGAATAGACACGAAGCCATCATTAAGCTACTGCTTGAGTCAGGCAAAGTCGACGTAGACTCGAGAGATACCTCTAGTTGGACGCCACTATTTTATGCGGCTGCAAATGGATACGAAGCCATTGTCAAGCTGCTGCTTGACACAGACAAAATCGAAGTACACTCGAAAGACAATTATAATATGACACCACTGTTATATGCAACCCAGAACGGGTATTCGGCCATAGCGAGACTCCTGGAAATGAAAAACCAGAGTGACATTGGCAGACGGCAAATTTTGGATTGCGAGACTGAGAATGATACCTGGGGCTCAACGCGAGATCAAAGCGAAATCGAAAGCATCCTTTCTGCGGGATCACTTCCGTCATCCCAGTCATCCCAGGGCGAAGCCATTTCAATCGCTATTTCTGAGTTGGCCTATTTATTTCTGAATGACGAGCAGTTGATGCTTCTATACCCAACAGCCATCTCGAAAGTTGGTTTCGATAGGTTCTAGAGGAACTTCGCGCGCTTCCTAAAGGGGTACAGTCAAAGCCTAGGTGGCGAAGCGTCCAATGACCTACAATGTCAAGCGGCACATTTTGTTCGGAGATTTACACGCCGAACTGCAGCCGAAATGGGAAGAGTGCCAAGGCAGGACGGCAGTGAGCGTCTTGGGGCACGGAAATTAGAATTAGAAGTGTCAAAGAAAGCTCAAGTCAGCGCGTAGCTAGAGTCGCAAAAAAGGAATCAGCAGCAACAGCACACTGGGATTCACCTTGACGCCGGCGCCGATATCATGGCACCAGCCGAAGATGACCAGTAATTCTCCGACGAAAGCGATTCGGTTGAGTTGGGGAGCGATGAGCCAACTTCACTCCGAACCTTTGAGAGACTCAAACGAAAAGGCAAAAAAGCAGGATATAATCGAAGCTCAGGTGCATCAGGCTGCCGCGACGCAGAATGGTCCTGAACTTAATGCTCAGGGAGGCAATATTGTGCCTGCCATAACGCCACCTGCAGTCAACGAGGCTCAGCGGCCGGGGGTGAGGAATGTTGTGTCCAGAGGATATGGCAAGCAGCACTGCAAGGACTGGAGAAGACCTTACAACTGTCTTTCCCGCAAATCCTCCCACCGAGATTAAAGAGAAGACGCAAACAAGTCAATCACTGTCAATTCCAGTCCCGGATACGTCGGGTTTTGTGGTGCCTCATCATGGCAGCCATTCACCTGAAATTCAAGCATTTGAAACGACTTAGGAAAAAGTTCCACGTGTGGCGCCAAATATAGTTGTTCAAACTGGACAAATTCCTCAAGCAATAGCTGATTGGTCACATCTCCCATTGACTGATATCCAATATAAAACCTCATTTACGCGATCATTGGCTCCAACGCTTTTGGACATCTGCAGAAGAGTCATTGAAAACATTGCCGGTTGCCAGTTGTCATGGTGGCCCTTATCCGAGCCAGAGGATGAGTTGAAAACTAGTTACACCCGAGTATACTCTATGACCTTTGTAAGCTCCATTCCAAGCTTAGCAGTCACTCTACTGACCTACCCCTATAGCAATGCCGGCGCTTTTATGATGATATTCCGACACCACTTGCAGAGTCATTGTTTCCCAAATTTGCCAATACCCGTGCCTCTGCGCCAAAATCGAACTGGAGGGCTTTGAACCGTGAAGCTGTTTTCCTCCATGACACAACTCTAATGCGCCTTCTACTTAGTTGCTTTGACTTAAGAGCAAATATAAGTACCATGGAACAAGGTAGGCAAGCAGGCCAATGTTGCCCAACAGCTAGAAATGTACAAAGCTAAGGCCACTATGAAGACACGCAGGTTGAACTACAATCACATGCTTACACGGCGGCCCAACCTATCCCTAGCAGTACCAGTCGGCAGGGCCAGGTTGCGCAGATGGGAGGCGGAGCAGACAGGAGGCTGAAGAAGAGAGACGAGCCAGTTCTCGTCCTTGCTGCTGACATCGGATTGAACGAGTCAATAGCTCGGACAGTCAAACTCGGCAAAGACGATAAGATAACTTCCCAGAATCTTCGCGCGGCCTACCAAAACTTCTCATCTAGGTGGCGTTGGTGGAAGCAAGCAACTGGAATAAAATTCTATCGAGTATGCTCAAAAATAGTCCTCCTTCTCGTGGTTTATTCCTTGCCTCATAGGATGCTCCGCTAACGCTGGCCCAGTTTCACAGTTTTCTGTTCAAAGCGCCACTGAATTGCCACTATATCGACATACACAAGGACAAGGAGCGATACCCTGAAATGTCGGACCCGGAATATATGGACTATCGCTACAGCCCTCAGCCATGGCCATCGGGAGTACCATATCCTAGCCGCGAGGTCTGGCATTACTTCATGCACCCAGCAGATTGTGGGACCTCCACGGATCTGAATAAAATGCTCCCTATACGACTTAAAGACGCCACATCTCGCATCAGGGCCTTTGGCATACATATCGAGGAGCGGTCCTCTGTCCTGGCGATCTTCATTCCGGCGTTTATCATGATCTTGCTTACGCTTGGGGCTACTCTCTAGTTCATACCTCCCTGGCTGAACGATCACCTTGGTGATCTACAGAATGCCACGGTTCCAGTGATGGTGGCCTTCACAGTGGTTGGAATTTTTATTCAATTTTTCGTTTCACTTCTTATATTCAGGCGGACTACCGCCTGAATTGGGCATAGACGAAAGAGTAGGCTGTTGTAACTTACAGTCGACTCAAGCATTCGATAGTTCGAATTTTCTTTAGCAACTAGCACTGATGTAGTCGCTTACAAAATCGCCTTCCCCTTCACACTCGCTAGAAGATTCTTAGCCCCACCTATTAGAGGGAGCTAAGCGACATATCACGTGACTAACAATTTGCAAGCAGGTCGCGATACCTTTGAGCTGCCTCGAATAGCTGCTCCCTACAGAATGAACAGAATAGTATAAGAATGTTATATAAAACTCACCTCCCCTAAGCCCCTCCTTATTTAAGTTACAGTTTTCCAGCGCCAACTTCTTCAGCAACTAAGAGTAACCGTCAGCCTCATTATATTTACAATCTTCGGACTCATTACCTCTATTTTTTAATTACCAAATCGCATTAACCTTGGTTGCTTAGCAGTTGCAGTAGTTGTAGTCTACTATTTTTCGACGCGTGAGTATACGGCATAAGTAACAACGTCTTTCTGGTGGTTCCTACCCTTAACTTCAATCCTACTAAGGGCTGCTGAGGATGGGAACGAGGCTGTCGTCAAGCTGCTGCTTAAGACTGGCAACGTCGACGTTGATTTATAAGATGAGTGTTGAAAATGCTAGAAACCTACGCATCAATGCCGCTAAACTAGATTTACCTTACACCATTTGAAGTTCTCCATCGCCTCTCCGTCCATGATACCATCAATATAGGCCTCGCCTATAAGCTGGTACTGTCCATCACTTTGACGCCGAAGGATAAAGGGAACCTGGGTTCCCTTTATTAGTGCGACGAAGTCGCCCCGCTTAACATACTCAGGGCCAAGGGCCAAATGCCCCTTTCTAGTAATAAATGGAAGTCGCCCCAAACTCTTCCCAATAATTTCCGAGCCTAGCGTCGACGATTTAGTAATCCTACTCTTCACCTTACCTTTAATAACTCCGTTGTTTAAGAGCTGCTGAAGCCCAAGCTTGATATAATTTTCCTTAATGTACTTGATGTCATTCCCTAAAAGGACAACAGCATCAAGAAAACGGTCATCGCCAACCCTTACTAATTTCGTATCTCGGCTGTATCCAACGCCTCCAATCGAGGTCCTCGCCGCTGTACGTAGACGATCGCTGAAGTCTACGTCAAGTTGCCTCTCCTGATATGTCAGACAAAGAATCTCAACTGGCCACTTTACTGGCCATAAAAACGTCTCCTCAAGAGGTACTTCGTGACTAGAAGCTCTGCCAGGAAAAGATCCCACTTTGTAGATCTTATCATATACATGGCATTCCACTGAGATACCCTCGATTGCCCCTTCCCTCCTAATAGCAGTAACTTTGGAATGACATTGTACTCCAGATGCGCTGAATTTGGGATAGGCAGTGATATGATCATTTTCTACATCTTGTAGCATATCTGTCGCGGATCGAGACCAATCAGGGACCCAGGATGGTAGGTTGGACTGGATTTTAGGCGTCGGACAGAACGAGAGTAGTGACATATGACCCTGCTGAAGCAGAACTACCATGGCCGTCGTGTATGTTTCTTTGCACGATTTCGAATAATCTGGAAAAACACCCAATTTTTCTAACTCCTCTCGATCTGCTGCTAGACCCAATAAAGCAAATATTTTGTCTCGCGGATCAGTTGACTCCAAGTGGTGAGGCCCATGGCGATGGAGATTTATACTGCCAACGCATGTTGCGCGTAGGAGAGCTGCCAATGGGAATCTGGAGTATCTGTATATATTCCAGGAAGATAGCATGAGATTAGGTCTGTGCTGGAACAGGTCCGAGACGATTTTAAGTTGATAGGGAGTCAAAGATTGTGGCTGGTTGGTAAATCTCGTTGTGAGGACGGACCGTAGAGCACAATACGCATGAAGAGCAGCGCTGCATCGACGTCGTGTGATTCTCTTGCTTCCGCAGAGGAATTCTGCGTTCTCCGGAAGGGTTATTTCTTGCAGAACCCATATCCGTCCCCACCAAGGCCGGGTAAAAAACCGCTTCATGCCAGCGATCGGCAACAGGTTATCCTGGTCGTGCCAGCCACTGATAGAATAGAATAGACTATGCAATGTATCTTGGTTAAATGTTTTGCCAGCGGGTGTTCTTATCATGGCAGTTGATCGGCTTAGATCACGGAGCTCCCGAGGCTGTAACGCCAGCTTTTGCCAGACTTCTTGGTAATACTCGAACCCATTGTCCATTCCACAAGCCTCTGCTTTTGCTCCAAGGGAGTTCAGATAATCCATTACTGAATCATCGCCACTCTCTGCTGGACCAAGCCAAGCAACGACCTTGCATGCCTTTCGGTAGATATCTGCCATAAGCCCAACTTGCCAGCTTTTCTCTTCGTCATCTGACTGATTGATGCAGAGGAAATCGACCCAGATCACAAGGTCTTCTTTGGGCGGTCTGAGTACCATCATCGCGTCGTACAGATTTTTGTTTACTCGAACCCCAGAATTTTCAACGAGTATCACCCGGGGATCGGTGGCAGCTCCCCAGACATAGGACAAGGCCACAAACTTCGGTTGTTCGTGAAGGGCGGCGTGGAAGATGTGGCAAGCGGGGATGAATTTGAGCTTTTCGTTTCCATCTGCCGGTAGGAGTTTTAATAGCCTGATCTCGTTCCTGGAACGCTGTAACGTTTGGTATCCGTATCCGTATCCGTTTGTCTTCGGGGTAGCCATGATGCTGCTGCTTCGTGATTCGACTCCTGATTTAGAGATGCCTGTTGTGTGGTGCATTCGAAGGTGATGGCATTTCTGCCTGTTGTCTCACTAAAAAGCGGAACCCGACACTATGAACAGGTTGCGATAAACGCTGACTAGAAGCAACCAAGAATTATAGCTGTTTGTTTTGCAGTGATGGTGCGATGAATTTGCGGGGTTGGAAGGGTTGTGTAGGCCATGTAGTTGTCTTGACTTTGAATTGTTATGTTGCCTAATGTATGATCGCTTATACATTGCTTAGTAATACTTTCGGATTAAGGCCGTATTGCGCTAGACTCAGTACGGCATAGCGTTCCAAGATCCCTGTTCAGAATTCAGGGTTATGACGCTAAAATAGCTCCTTCGAGGGGAAGCCGGTTTTGTAAGCGACTGTACCTCCTCTTTTTGAATAGCTCAATTCTCACCTACTTACATCCAAGATAAGAATTCTTTGCGAGTTGATCATGTCATCTACGGACATTCGGTGTATTGAGCTTCGAACTAGTGGAAATTATATATATATATAATGAGTGAATTATAAGTACTAGCTATCTAATAAAGAGGTTGACTAGTAGGTTTAATATATAAAGTAGGAGGTATTGTAAAAGGCCTGAATACTATATAAAATAAGTTATTTTAGATATATAAAGTATATATAACTTACTCTATATATATAAGATATTTTTATATAATATAAGAGATAAAATAAAAATATATTTAATACTATAGTTCTAATATAAGGAATATATAATTACTAGATAATATACCTTTATAGACTTAAAAGAAGAAAAACTAAAAATAGACTATATATATAAACCTTATAGAATAAAAGTAATTATCTATATAGATAGAAAATAAAACTATTTAAAGATTTAAATAAAATTTAATAGAATTTTAATTATATAAAAAAATAATATAAATAAGAAATAAAAGTAATTCTTATAGTAATTCTATTAATTTAAAAGAATATAATATTTAAAAGTATAAAAATAACTATATAGAACTATTAACTAGTATCTTTAAACTTTAATAACTTTAAGTATACTTAAAGTATATTTTAAATAAATATATTATAATTATTAGTTTAAGAACTATAATTTAATAAAAGTATTAAAAGATTAGTTAGAGACTTATAAGAGGTCTAAGAGATAGATATATAAATTATTTTATACTAGGATTAATTTATTTTTATATTAAATTTAAACTATTAAATTATTAAATAAATTAGATATTTTATATTTATTAAATCTAATTAATAAATAAAATTAATATATTTCTAGATTAATAATAACTTTATAAAATTATTAATTATTATTTTATTAATTAGAATTTAATTTATATAAATATAACTATATTAAACCTCTTATTATAACTAGCTTTAATAAATATTAATATACTTTAGTTTAGTTTTAAGTTTTAATATATTAATAATTAAAAGATAAATTATTTATTAATTATTATAATATAATATTAAAGTACTTATAGATTTAAATCTAATTATTTTAAAAAATTAAAACTACTAGACTAGTTTCTATATAACTAGAGATAGAGTTATTAATTTAACTTTAATACTAGATATTATAATACTCTTTTATATTATTACTTTCTAATAAATTAACCCTTTAAAGAGTATCTCTATATAGTTTTAAGAATTATAATATATTAATATATAATTTATATATATTATATTATTAAATATATTATATAAGTTTATAATTAGTTTATTTAGTTTATTCTTATTATATAAAAAAGTCTAGAACTAGATATATTATAAGTATTCTAAGAGTTAATTAACTATTATTATATAGAGTTTTAAAAGGTTCTTTAGAAATTATACTAGTATTAATATAGAATATATAATATCTAGTTTAATATAAATAATACTAAAGTTATTATTATTTACCTTTTATAAATATTTAGTTTAGATTTTTAAAGTTATAAATTTATTATTATTTAAAAGATATTTATAAATTAGAATAGATATTAATAATACTTTTTTTAAAGTATTTATATTAAATTTAATTATAAGTTTCTTAATATAAGAATCTTAAATAAATTAAAACTTCTTATTAGATTTATTTTAAATAACTCTAATACTAAGGAAGTAATTAATATTATTTAGTTTATAAATTTTAAATTTATTAAAAAGTTTAGATTTAAGTTTAAAGACTTTTACTTAATTATATTTATAATAAATAAATAAAATATTATTAATAAAGAATAAGATTCTAATCTATTTATTAGTAAATAAATAATTAACTCTAGATATTTAATAAATATTTAGTTCTTCTAATATATAAACTAGAAGATAATATTAATAATATAAAAATATTTTAAAATTATATAAAACTATCTATATTATAAGAAAGAGCTTTTAACTAGTATCTTTTAATATATAATTTTAGTTTATTAATAGTTTAAATCTCTTTAAAAATTAATATAATATTAAGTTAAATAATTTTATATTAATAAAGATATTAATAGTATTATATTATTTAATTTTAAAATTAAATAAAACTATAATTATATAAATAGTATAAAAGGTTTATATAACTAATATAACTATATATATTTCTTTATTAATTTTTTAAAGATCTTTATATATATAGAGTCTTACTTTATATTTAAATATTTAAATTAAAGATAATAAATTATATTATTAACTAGTATTATTTTTCTTTATATATTTAGTTATAAATTCCTTTAGTATTATATACTAAAATATATCTTTATTTATTAATATAATTTATTCCTTCTTAGTTACTTTTATAAATCTTTAAGTTTATAAATACTTAAGTATTTATTTTTATAATTTAAACTTAAAGAGAAGTAAATTATAATAGAGTTATATAGATTAATTTTAAATAAGTTTATAAACTACTAAGAAAATAAAATAAAACTTTAAAAGTTTATTTAATTATATTATTTAAGTTATATAAATATTCTTTTAATTTTACTTTTTAGTAAGAATAAGAGAGGGGTTATATTTAATAATAATTTAAAAGGAGTTATAGACTTAGTTTATACTTTAGTTTTTTATATATTAAAAGTTATATATAAACTTTAGAATTAAATTAAAAAGATTATTAATATCTTTTATTTTATCTAAGAGATTTAGAGTTCTAGAAAGAATAGATAATAAACTTAATAGTATTAAATTATTAAGGTTTAAAGATTATAATTTTAAAGAAATAATTATAATAAGAGTTAGAAGTTATTAATTTAAACTTATAAATAAATCTTTTTTTAGTATTAAAGAAGAATCTTAAACTTTTAACTAGATTATTTATAATAAGCTAACTACTTTAAGTATAACTTCTATTAATAAATCTTCTTTATTTTAAAACTATTTAATAAATATACTATTAATTTAATTCTATAATCTATTAATCTCTAGTAATACTATTAAGTTTATTAGTTTTTAAAGTTCTTCTTTAAGTAAAATTAAACTATTAATTTTATTTAATAAGTAGATATAACTATTATTAAATTAAATATTTCTAAAGTAAAATACTCTCTTAAATAATAAATATAATATAATCTAAATATTAATTAATTTATAATCTATTAATTATTTTATAAATACTCTTAGATTTAGTTTTAAACTTTTAAAAATATTTTTATTATATATATAGACTTAGTAACTAAATAGATATATATAGACTATTAATAGTTTATATTTAATAATAATTTTAAATAATATCTTTTAGTTTAGTTTTTATACTAGAGTTTAATTTAAAATATATATAATAGTTTAAATATAATAAAACTATATATTATAAGATAAATTTATAAAGATTTAAAAACTTTAGGATTTAATAATAAATACTTTTTTATCTCTTTCTCTAGACTTATTCTATATTAGTATATCTAGAGATATTTATTCTTTAATAATTCTAATATTAATTAGAAAATTCTTATAATTACTTTTATATAAAGAAACTAATATTATTTCTCTATCTAGATAAAGAAATTAAATTTAGATTTTTTATTATATTTTAACTATATTTATAAATTTATAAAGAGTATTAATTATATTAGTTTTATAATAAATAATAAATAATATATATATATTAGATTTCTTATAATAGAAATATAATATATACTTATTATTATTATATATATTATTTATTATAATAAGATTCTATTATATTTAATTAAATAATCTAATAGATAGTTCTTAAATAAATAAAGAATATAATATAATTTTAAAAACTTTAGATATAATATATATTTAATAATAATTAGTTTTTAAATATAAATTAAAGTTATTAATTTTAATATTCTATATATTAGTTTATAAGTATATAATAATATTAGAACTAGTATATATTATAATATAATATATCTTATTTATAATTCTCTTTTAATAAATATTTTTATTATATTTAATAATAAAAATAATTAATAAATCTATTATTTAAATAAATTAAAAGTTTAAAAAAAGAGTAGAAGCTTAATCCTAGAGTATCTAATAGTTTCTTATTAGTTTTAAAAAGTAAAATATTTTATTTTTTATATATAAATACTTATATTTAGTATTAAAGTAGATACTCTTAAAAGTTAATTTATTTAAAAATATAATATTAGTTATAAATCTATTATAAAGAGTAATATTTTAAAGTTCTATTTTATCTTTTCTAATAGAGATATTAATAATAATTATTATTAATCTAAAGACTTTAATATTATATTTNTAGTAATAATAATTTCTTTTAGTTTAATAATCTAAATAATTTAAAAGTTATTAATTAAATTAATTATATAGATATTAAAAGTAAAGTTTAAAGTTTAATAGTATTTTAATTTATATATAGATTCTTTTTATTCCTTAGTTTCTAGAGATAATTAAACTTATATAAATATTAATTATATATATTTTTTAAAATTATTATTAGATTTATATTATTATTTAATTTATTTTTTTATTTTAGTTATAAAATAATCTAATTTAATTAATTTAACTTTATTATTTAATTTTTTATTTTTCTTATTAAACTTATTAATATATACTATTATAGTATTTATTTTAACTTTAGTTTTTATTAATTTTATAACTTTTATAATCTTCTTCTTTATCTCTAAATCTAAAGAGAAGTTTAATTTTAGATCTTTAATAAAGTATAAATAGTTAATATACTAGTAATTTTTATTATATAGATATTTTAATACTTTCTTTTTAAACTTATTAAAGTCTTCTTAGAAACTCTTTATAAATATAGAATTATTATTATTTAAATATCTTTAAAGAGTTAAAAATATAATATAAGTATATTAACTTAGTTAATTAATAACTTAAAGGACTTTATAATACTTTTATAATCTATTAATTAGATTATAAAACTAATCTAATTTTTAGTTTATATAAATCTTTTTTTAAATCTTTATTTTATTAAAAGTTAACTAATTAGAATTAATTTAATTTATTATAATAATAAAATTAATAAATATTTAATTAAAAATAATTAATTTTAATTTAAATTACTTATTTTTAATATAGATATTATTCTATTCTTAAAGTTATTTATTAATATTTTAATCTTTTCTAAAATATCTTAATTTTAGAAATTATTTTTTAATATTAAAAACTTAATTAATAGTTTTAAATTTTAGTTTATTTTATAATAATTATAATTATTTTTAAATACTAGTTTTATTTACTATAAGATAATAATTTAATTATAAAATTATTATTTATATAAAGTTAGAAATAACTTTAATATTAGTATTTATTTTATTATATTAGAGAATCTATTATTTCTATTAATTCTCTAATAATTTAAAGATATCTAGAGTATTCTTTTATAATTTATTTTACTCTAATATAATAGTTTCTATTAGTTTTATTTAAATTAAGATTTTAAGTATATTAAATTAATTTAAAATAAATAAAATTTAAGGTTTTAAATTTAAATCTAGATTAATATATAATTAAACTTTATATAAGGTTTTATAAACTATTAAAATAATAATTTAAAATTATAAATCTTAGTTTTTTAATATATTTAAAATTATTATAGTTTTAATAGTATTAGATAATTTATTAAATATATTAAACTTATTTTAAAACTTTATTTAATATTTAAATATTAATTTTAAATAATTTAAATTAGTTTAATATAAATCTAATTATAAATAACTTAAATAATTAGTTTTAATATTAATTTATTAATTTAATATTATTTTATAATAGTAAACTACTTTTAGTACTAAAATATAATAGAATAGATTAATTCTTATTAAAAGCTTAAATTAGATAATAGAGTTATTATCTTTAGATATTAATTTAGATTATTTTTAATATATTTTAATAAATTTTAATTATAATTAATAAATATCTAAACTTATAATTATTAAGCTTTAAACTAATAGAAATTATATATATATATAATAAGTAAATTATAAATACTAGTTATTTAAAAAAGAAACTAATTAGTAGATTTAATATATAAAGTATATATAATTTATTTTATATATATAAAATATTTTTATATAATATAAAAAATAAAATAAAAATATATTTAATATTATAATTTTAATATAAAAAATATATAATTATTAAATAATATAGTATAAATTAATTAAGTCTTTTATAAGTATTATTTAATCTCTTATTAAATTTAAGATTTAAAAAATATATTTTTATTTTAATAATAACTTATTATTATTAATAAAATATTCTTCTTTATTAATATTAATAATATTTAAATATCTTAACTTAAATAATAAATAATATCTCTTTTTATTAATAGTTAGTTTTTATTTAAAATATTTTAATCTTTTAGTACTTTTAAATAATTTTCTTTAATTCCTTTTAAATCTTATTAAACTCTATAATTATATATATATTTAAATAATTTAATTTAATTTTAATTACTAAATAACTCTCTTAAGTAACTATATAGTATCTACTATAGTAGTCCTATATTATTAAAGCTTCTAAGCTTCCTAGAGTAAGTATCTAAAATATAATAAGATATTATTAATTATATCTTTAGTACTTTAAGATATAATTAAAAGAATATACTAAATATAATATTAAGACTAAAGTTATAAGTAATAACTATATACTTTTATCTTTAAATTCTCTACTAAAAAGGGTTAGTTTTCTAATTTATCTATAGACTAAGTTTTAAAGTTCTTTATAAGCTTTCTACTTATTTCTAATTTTCTTGAATTCTAATATAGTATAAGTTAAGGATAGTGAGGGAATTATTTACTTCTAATTTATACTTTAAACTATATAATTAGTCTTTTGCGTACTTGTTTAATTGTGTTCTATAAGCTTTTTCACAACCTATCTAGATCCAGCCGCCTTTGTTGAGACGCTTAATTTTCTCGAATCTTCTCTGAGGACGTTTCGGCCTGAGGACTACTACGAAAAAGGCGTAACAAAACGAAAAGCGGCTCCCGTCGCTTAGCCGGTGTTATCACGTGATAGACTCGCATTCTTGGTGAAGATCAGTTCATGTGACTTACTAGGCTAGTGTGGACGGCTCAGACAAGCCGCTTGGTGGTACCATGCCCCCGCCCCCCCCCCAGCTTAGCGCAACTTCCGGATACCAAGCAAATGAGGTCGCACATAAGAGTCGGATCAAACCAATTGTCGTGTCCTCCTTTTGCTTTTCTCCAATTATCAAGGTAAACCACAAGGCTGTCGACAAAGCAGATCGAGAAAGTGGATCTGAAAGGGCCGGCCGACATTTAGCCTCGCCTCTGATTTGAGATTCTGAATCTCGGAGGCTTTTGCCGCTAGATAAAGTCGATGGACAACGTAGGGGAAAAGCAGTTGTGAACATTGTAAATAGGAAAGCAAAACCTCATATCTGTGTTGTTGGAGCTAGGATAGCTGGCCTTCGATGTGCTGAAGTCCTTCTGGAGCAAGGATTTCAAGTTATAATATTTGAAGCAAGACATGGAGTGGGTATGTAGGATAGTCCATCGAGAAGCGTGGTCTTAAGTTTGCACATATTGATGAATGTTGTGGTAAAGGTGAGCCGTTTAACTCTTTTCTACGTCCAAATTACTGACGATCATCTAAATTAAGAACAGTACTTCGTTGAGAGCACCTACGAAGCTATTCTCGTAAGGGTTGCTAAACTACCTCGCGAGAGTGCCAATTTAAGACTAGGCCAGAAAGTCGCTGCGATCCATACCCCTGAGGGCGTCAGTGGTAGTGTTACAGTAAAGACCGAAAGCAGATAGTCTTATAGCTTCGACGAAGTCGTCGTGATAATCCCTCTTGGGCGGCTGAAGAAGAACTAGTTCATCTTCACACACCCCCTTCCACCTCGCCTCGCTCAAGCCATCGACTCCATCGGCGTCGCGAACTTTGAAAAGATTTATGTATCCTTTCCCCAAGCCTTCTGGCTCTCTGCGTCAAAACCAAATCCATTCACCGGCTTTACTGAATGGTTCTCCCCCTCATATGCCGCTTCTACAAATCCCACTCCCCGCCAAATTGAGGCCTGGTCCCTTGCTTCCTCGACGAACGACTCAGATCACCACACTGCCATCCTCTTCTACACTCACGGTGCCCTTGCCAATTATCTCACAACCACCCTTCGAACTCTCCCAAACCTTCCCAAATCGTCATCCTGCCATCATGCTAATAGCCGCTTCATGTCAGCCAAACACGCCTTCCTGACCAACTTCTTCTCGCTATATCTCTCTTTATTACCTAATTACGATGACAACGATGAGAACTGCAGACCAGTGGGGATACTATTGACAGACTGGAGCAATGATTAACTCGCTGGGGGGAGTTTCTGTAATTTCCCGATTGGGATAGAGGATGCGGAGCGGGATGTAGAAGCTCTCAAGGAGGGATGCAGAGACAGGGGTACATGATTTGCGAGAGAGCATGTCGCGCCTGTGGGGGAATTGGGGACTGTTGCTGGGGCATGGCTGTCTGGGGAAGAGGCTGCGAGAAGTATTTGTGCGAAGTACGGAAAGCGGTTATGATTGCATTATGGTGGACATTTAAGAGTATAAATTTTGATACAATAAATTAAGATCATGAAATAAGAACTCTCAAAGTCCGCTCTACTGCCGTGATATCTCCTTCTCGCGAAGCCGGTTTTCCTGGCCGCTCCCCTTTTTGCCGATGCCTTCACTAAGCGCTGTCGTAGCATTGAAATCAGCCAGAAGGCGGTGTGGTGGAAGTACGCCGCAATCTCATGCTTGCAGTGCTCATCCAAGTTGGTTTTGCGTGTAAACTCGGGCACGTGTGGACGGCTGAAACTTCCCGTATCCGGAAATCGGAGTGCTTTTCCTTTGCGTACGGCTTAAGGTGGCGGTCTATGTGTTTCTTAGGTATTGTAAGTTGAGGTTGAGAATGGGAACAGATGACTGCAGGACTAGTGGGGCTTACTTGAAATCAGAGAGACGAGTAAATGTTGGCTGGGTGAAACAGCCTCTATATATTTATTTGAGGGATTTTTTTGAAGCTGTTGGGGCAACTAAGACAGTTGGCGAAGGTTATTTTCAACCGTGTTGCGAGAATTTAGGGTTTTATTGATAGAAAGAATCTCATCTCTGTTACAAAACTCGTTAACTATCAATTTAAGGAAACTAAACTCTACCATCAAAGCATAGAGGCTGTATTTAATGGTGGTTAGAACGCTATAGATAGTCACAGACCCTATGGGTTTCTAGTCTCTTATTGTTAAATCCTAGCAAGTATTTCCACAGCTTCAACTACTATGGCACAGAACTTCATGCAATGGAACTAGATGACAGAGAATCTTCCTAGTGGAGGTGAGACCGGAGCAACTTCTAAAGTCAGGTTAAAGCATATCAGCCACTGATCTGAACCTCATTCTTATTTATACAAAGACCCTTCTAAATCACTGATGCTGCATTGATTTTCTTCTGAAATGGTTAGCATCTGGCCAGTAGGGAACTATCGGGAAGATCTACTGAAGTATCGAGACAATACGACGTATTGACTTTGGTACTTTCCATTGACGACAAGACAGACAGAACATAGTGATTGCCTTGCAGTCAATATCAACTACTAAAGCATGAGATTTGCCACTAGTCAAGCTCGACCTCGAATCAACCCCGTAAATATTTTGTGCTGCGTCGAGGTTTGCTGAGAATTTCTAAGTGCTCCCACTGTCCACCAACACGGGATGCCACAGCGTCACTAATAAGCCGTCGCCTAATATGTATATAGTCCTACCGACCTCTAAGTCGGTGTAGCACTTCAATATAGTATGCACCATCCTAGGACCCAAGAGAATCTGCACGGCTATGCCGGCGCGTAGCTTCACTGTGCTGTATAATCAATTTTCCTAAAGGTGGATTAGTAACTGTTAGGGAGATGGTTGCTATATAGGTATTAGTAAAGGTATAGAAGAGTACTAATATATAATATTTGGCCACAGGAATTAGAGAAACTTGTGACAGGAGAAACCAATCATACTATAGCAATAAGACAAGGCCAGGGCGCAATATACCGATCGCTATGTTGGAAAGCATCATGATAGATGTAGGGCCTGGTGTGATCAATAGTGCCGTGAGTAGCAACTCCACTAGTTGATAAGGGTCTGCGAAGAAATTTTTTTTTAAAAGAAAGATGGCAGTTAAGATATTTAAAAATTAATTCAAGGTCAAGCTTAACTAATGACAAATCTTATGCTCCCGTAGTTGGTATTGATAGTAAGGCAGCCGCAATTTAGTAAGAACTTCGACTGAGACACGAATTTGCTACGATGCTAATATGCAGGTCTGTTTTGCAGTATCTCGGAGTGAGAAGCATTATTGCCTTTCTCGAGGGGCTCGATAAAAATGGTCATATCTTCAGGGGGCTTAAAGATAGTGTTGGGAAGAACTTTGGTTGGATCCGACGAGTGAGACCAGGCATTGCAGGGTCAGGCGACCATAAACTATACAAGGGCGGTATTAGGATCAACTTTCTAATCTACCTCGCCTCTTTAGAATACCGTGCAAGAGACTTTTGAATCTGATTTAATCTCTTCAATCGCGCCAATAGTACCCAAAAACAGCGCGGCATTAGTAGGTATAGGGCATAATGGGGCGAGGATATCGACGACTAGATTAAGGACAACCCTACAAGTAAATTTCTCAAGAGTATTCGACCGGATTTGGGCCTCGCAGCTGACAAAGCGAAGGACTTTATGGTAGACACCGTCCTCGCAGAGCTGAAGAACCTGGATATACTGAACCTAGCAACCTGGGAGCCGGACAAATATCAGGCATAGTGTGAGCATTGCCGCAAATACAGCCTCGAGGACGAAGAGTGTTGCCAAAAACCAAAAAAGCAGCCGAGAGTTGGCGTATGTGAGCACTGTTCTGGGGTCGGACACCGAGAATACGAATGCTGTGTACTCTTTCCCGAGAACAAACCAGAGCATATCAAATTTTGTACCGGTGTCGACTGCCCATCAGAAAGAAGATTGTTGGGTCATCTCACTTGGAGTATAGAGGAGTAGTCCGAATGATGCACGAGATATTGTTAGAAGGCATTCTTACAGCGCGTACCAAAGTCATGTACGGCGCTAAACTCCGGAAGTTCCTATTTCCTGCTGGCTGGCAGCGTTTAAAGTTGCCACTCCATCATCTCAAGAGTTATGCTCTCTCTAACCATGCACACTGGTCTGTAATCATCCCAGGATAAGTTAGGACCTAGCTTGTCAACTCTATAATCGAGAAATATTTCTTCGAAAGGATAGAGATTTAAATATACTAGAACTAAACTACTAATGCTTTTGTCTTAGCTCGAAAGCCTAACCACATGTTAATTAAAATACGAGATTACTTGCGCCTCTTAGGTGTATTTTAATGTATAGACTATATGTCCACCTACAAGTGTCCCTCACTATGAAGCTTGTAAACGGTTTGGTCAAGACTAGTGTGCATTCAGCAACACTGCATTCAGCAGCACTGCATTCAGTAACACTACGCTTAGCAACACCGCATTCAGTAACACTACATTTAGCAACACCGCATTTCAGAACACTACGTTCGACGTTTTGCGGCCGAGATTAAAAAAATTTAACCAATTCCAAACCTAGCAGGAATTTAGCCACCAGAAAGTTATTTCCCCTAGAAATTGAGCTGAAATGATATATATCAGAGGTGTCCTAACTGTGACGGTTCTACCAACCGGCCCATTTCCCATAGCGGCCTAGTCAAATGGAAGATCGTTATTCCGAGCCGGAAGCCGCTAAAAACCATCACGTGATATTACTTCTTGTATTTCCAGGTTCCGGTTAGTCAAGCTTCACTCAAGCTCTCTTCCCTCTCTAGTCTAGAATTCTATATATATTTACCCCTATAACTCGTGTGGCTGTAGCCCAAGTATAGGTCGTCACACTCGGCTCTCCTCTTATCGCTCTCGATGTGTCCTGTTTCTTCTGCTGCGCGCCATATAGATGGTACTTTCTCACAAACAGCAGCTCCAGGACCGTGTAGTCAGGCTTTTCCGGTTTTCGAAGGACCACGATAGCCGCCCTCCTCCGGGCTTTGGGGTGGTGACCTAGAGCCGTCGCTGCTTTAAAGATCTTGGTGACGGCCGTGGATGTATACGGCCAGATCTTCTTCCATACCAGCATGGGAAGGCCGTCTCCACCTAGCGCCGAGGCCCCTTTGGGCCTTTCTAGGGATCTCTGGATTTTATTTTCAGTGATTGGCTTCCAAGGGATTTGTGGTCGTGGGTCTTCCTCGTCCGGGGTTTCGTGTGGAGCAGGCTGCGCCCCAAACGGGATGACAATACCGATTCCATCCTGGACCATCTCAGAACTCAACAGAAGATGCATCAGATTCGAGAGTGAGTTTCATTCGCTTTTTATAGTCCCTTCATCGAGCCACCAAACCTTTTGTCTGCCGCCAGCCTGCACGTCACCAGAACAATATTTGATCATGCCACTGCTCTTTTCTTTCACTTCCCCGCGTTGCTGACACCCAGAAATGAATTTCATCGTTGTCTTCAATTACAAATTCATTCTCCACCTATCATAACTTGTGATCAAAGCTGACATACGCAAATCAGAACCTGCAAAGCCTAAGTCGGACAAGACTTTATCACTAGCCGCAAGCTAATAAATCAATACGAGATCATTAATGAGATTGGCAGAGGAGTTCATGGCAAGGTCAAGCTTACGCGCAGTCTCGAGACGGACGATTATATAGCTATCAAGATTATACAACGCTCCTCGAAGAAGCGTCTACTAGGAACGGTCACAGTCTCTCTAGAAGACAAGACGAAGCGGGGGATCGCTATTTTAAAAAAAAGATCAGGCATCCTAACGTAGTTAGTCTTCTTAAGATCATTAACGATCCTAAGTTAAAGAAGATTTATCTGGTGCTAGAATATATTGAACTTGGAGAGATTGTGTGGCACAAGAAGGCGTTCTACAGATATGCATCTACGAACGGCGACGGATAATGCAAGAACACAATAGAAAGAAGGAGACTAGAGAGGTCGAGAGACTTTAGGGCACTCGAGCAACTTTTGCAACGAACGGAATCACAACGAGCCAACACATCCCAGCTGCAACTCGAAAAGTTCATGCGGATTACCAGAGCCGAGATAGCTCTCGGGTTTATAAGCCGCTTCCCACTAAGCATGATATTCCTACAATTAATAGTGAAGACGAGTCACCAGCCGCGGCTGATAGTATCATCTCTTCTATGTTATCGGATGACGATATCCAGTATGATGCATTTGAGAATGATTTCTCCTACGTTCGATGCTTCACTATCGGCCAGGCTCGTTCAGCTTTCTGGGACACTGTGCTTGGTCTAGACTGTCTCTATTACAAAGGAATTGTTCATCAAGAAATTAAGCCAGTAAACCTTCTTTAGACAAAAGATTATCGTGTTAAGATTTCTGACTTTGAGGTCTCCTATTTTAGTAGGCCAATCAGAAAGGGCGAAAGGGAAAAAAGTATTTCTAAGGCTAATGCTACCGACTTCGAGGATAATCTCGAACTTACTAAGACCGTTGGTACTCCAGCCTTCTTCGCACCCGAGCTCTGCTATACCAACCTCGACGTCGAATAACCAAGAATCACCGAGCAAATCAATGTATAGTCTTTAGGTATTACTCGCTACTGCCTTATTTACACTCGCATCCCCTTCCTTGCCGACGATAAGTATCAACTATTCCAATATATCGCAAAAGAAGATGTATACATTCCAAGACGATGCCTCAAGGCTGTCGACCCTAACTATACTACCTTACAATCAAACCCAAATAAACGAATAGGCCCTTCAACCGGTCCTTATAGAGAAAACGGAGAACTCGCTTTCGAGGAAATTAACGATAAATTATACGATCTGCATTAAAGAATGCTAATCAAGGACCCTGCTTAGCGAATCAAGCTCAGGGAGGTCAAACGTTATCCGTGGGTGATCCGCGGTATTAACAACATTATTGAATAGCTTGACGACACCGATCCATCCTAGAAAAATGCTAGTAGAAGGATTCAAGTCGACAAGAACAAATTGGATCATGCTGTTGCACCGATTACTTTCCTCGAACGTGCTCGGTCAATAGTGAATAAGGTTATTGGTAAGGTTGAAAGGACAAAAGAGCTATAAGTGGTACTATAAACTCAAATATACTTAATAATTTAGAGTTACCCAGACATATTTCAAGAACGCACATACCACGTGAGCACATACTTTAGTACACTATTAGCCGCACCCTAAAACTGGACAAGATCGCCGAGAACGGCCAAGACTCCCACCTTCTCATTAGTGTAGTGTTTGCTTTCTGGCTTAAATGGGTCATCTGTCCTCTCTTTCAATTACGTCTTTAAGTAATGGTAGAAAGGGACCATCGCCCACCGTTATCGTTACTTAGTCCAGCCACATAACAACTATGGAACTTGCGACTATTGGTATCATTGTCGGCCTTGCTGGAAAGGCGTTGGATACGTCCCGTGCGATCTACCAGATTTCGGAGACTATCGGTTCTGCCGGTCATGAAATCAATTCCCTGTCCCTCGAACTGAAGCTTTTTGCAACGCCTCTAAAACAACTATCTCAACAGTTAGAGATAGCAAGCTATCACTTTTCTGCTGAGATGACAGTTGACATTAGCTGTGTCATTGAAGGATGCTACTCAATTTACTCCGAGATTGACAATTTGATCTTAAGCTTCAAAAGCTTGAATAATGGTGCACGTATAAGATGGCTGTTTATTCAGCGACGAGTCGCAGGTCTCCAAACGCGTCTACAGGCAATGAAAATGAATCTTATGGTAATGATGGCTGGTATACAATTACAGCAAGGCTCTCATGTTAGGTAGGTTCAAAACCATTTTTCTATTGCAAATTATTAACATCAGTAGCAAAAATACGAGGCCTGGAAAAGAGAGCGTTGCCTTGTCACTGGTAGGCGGCTCACCTTTATCCTTGGTGGAAAAGTACGTGGACGGAGAGAAAACTCAAATCCCACCAAAGTCCTTCCACTCAATACCTGCTCAAGCGTCAAGCTCAAAATCTTCTCGACCATCCCCGACTATCACGAGCCCCCGTCAGATCAAAAAGGCATTTGGAAGTCTAAGTAGTGGAAAATGGCCACTTAAAAGGTATCATAGCAGTGATCCACAAATCAGCCACGACATGCCTGACAACTGGAATGGGTCTCGAAAGTCCACTCATCCTCAAACGATTCATGAAGCAAAAGAGGCTGTGTACAATTCTATGGGACATATCCCTACCAACCTAGATGTCAAATCTCAAAGCTCTCCGTCGAGCTATCCTATGAATGTTCTAACAAGTCTGAAGGGCAAGGCTCCTATACCGCCACCGAAATATTCCTTGTATCTTCAAGCAAGTCAATACGGCAAGCCTCCTTCGCCAAAGAATCCGCCAGTTAAACCGCACACCTTACCAATATCCCTTATTGTTCTAGACAATGGCTTTTATGCTGGCGAAAAGTACCACGAGCAGGATACTTACGTGGACGCCATTACTAGTATTCTTTCGGACCCACCGTTTGCGTCTTTCGAAGGAAATCTTGGGATTTGGCTTTGCGGAGGTCCTTGGGCTCCTCCGGACTATGAATTCAGTATAGGTAGTGAGAAAATCATAGAACTTTTCCGTAGCTGGACGTCAAATAACCACGACCCCCGATTAATCCTGGTAGACAAGCGGTCTCTCAGTCACCGAATCTACAGATTACCTTCAGTACTCAGACGGCCAAAATCAAAGATGTTCGAATATCTGCTGTCCTCGGAGTTTATTATCCTGCCAGATGACGAAATTGCAGTACTGTCACTTATGGTGACAGCAAGCTATATTCATAAGTCAACTCGTCAGATTATTCGTGATATAATAATAACGGACAGTGCTTTGGAAGGAACATGGAATTTTGAGCTTTGGATATTTGATTCTTCTACGCCTTTTGCGGAATGGGAAAGGAAGCTTGAGCCAGAAGAGAGACCGATGGACCTTTATAGTGATTGGATTGATCAGAACCGAAGGCCGTCTTTTAGGATACGGACGGGGTATCCCGAGATAATTGATGGTTTTCTTGCGCATTGCCAACCAAGGGAAGGCCTTCTTAGCCCCTCTATTAAAAAGGCTGTCCAAAAGTATGAAGATATTTCTATGGAGTCCGACTTCCAAGAACAGCAACTGCCTGTACCTACGAAAGCCAAGTGTGCTGGACTTCCTAGCGAAGATCTATCTCAGAAGCTAATTCACGAATGCGGATCATCTTCCCAAGAAACTAAAGCTAAAGGACTTTCAAAACTTGCTGCAGAAACAATAACTGACCATTCTTGGAAGCTTCAAGCAGAAAAATTACGGTGGACAACTCACCTAGAGCTCGAAGAAGCTTTAGCTGTATGCAACAGACGTCCCATTGAACCGATAGTTCGGCATCCCATCAAAGAGCCAGATGTGTTATTGCAACAACCGACGTCAATATCCTCAGATCCCAGCTCTTATCCAGGATCTCCGCTCCCCGATGAATTTCTAGATGAGATTTCCCTATTCTGGAATTCTTTCGAGGATAAAGATAGAGTCCTCCCAATAATCCCTCAGGTCCAGCTATCGCCAGAAGCTAGTCCAGAGATAAAGTCACCTTCGTTCAATGACTTCGGATCGGAGACTGGCATTCATAGCATCAACGGGCCTCTTGATGTAGCCACTACATCATGGCAATCCTCACAAAAGCCTTTTGAGCCCCGGAGACCTAAGGCACCCCTCAATTTATCAGAAGAGCAAAGCACTGAGCCTCGATTCCCGACTCTCGAGTATGCGATACTTCCTCTTCGATTATCGTTTGCAAGGAAGAGCGCCGAGATGAACTTCTTGATCAACCATTTTTGCATGTCCGCACACCAAACCAACCACCTGGTATCGGATGTGGTATTCAAAGAAAGCTTGCGTCAAATTGGCATTTTCATCCAGCCATCTACGACACTTACACTATGGCTTTGTGCGAGCACTCCGGAATATAACTGGGAGTCAAATATAGTCGAACTCTACGAGCCACTTGAAACCTTTGACGCTATATTAATGCGAGACTTCTATCCGTGGTTCGAGCTCCGCGATGGGGATTATAGAACTCAAGAGCACCATTATTTTCCATACGTCTTAGATTTGCCTGCGAGGCGTACGGTCAGTCTAGCCTGGCTAGGATCTACACGTGACGACTTTTTGAAGCACATGATCACAAATCGGCCTTGGCTAGAAAAGTTTGCATCCCGAATTCTGCTTTATATCAAAACACACGTTGCAGGACCAGAGGGTGATATTGAGCTTAATGAAAGGGCTGTTGGGGAGGATGAGAAACCATGGGCACTTCTTACGTTAGATTCGGTCCTGCGAATCCAGCTGAAGGACGAGAAGATTGACTTTAAGCGTCTCTCGCCCATCTCACCACTTCGGCTTCCATCTCTACTTGAAGATTCAACATTCATGGGTTTAGGTAAAAATTTTGTGCCATTACCTCGCGCTCGAACACTTCGGAGAGTTGTTGTTGCAAATCCGGTTTTAATAAAATGGTATTCGCGAGGTTTGTTGATCCTATATATTTCTGGAGAAGAGTTTCTTCATCCAGAGATTGAAAGGTGTGAAGAGGAAGATCTTAGATATATATTCTCGGAGGTGATGAAGAATATTGCACAGCCTTTCATTGAGCTGAGAGTTCAGAAGTCGGCTAGGTAGTGGAACGTTACTGAAGGAAAGTCACCAACTGAGTGTAGACGCGGCTAATTACTAGGTATCTAAGAGCTGGATCAGCTGCACTTGTCCTCAAATAATTTTAGATATAACGCGTGTATAGGACCTTATACAATGTTCTAGGTTCTTCATTTGCGTCGTATATCTTTCCTATAGCCCAGTGTACATCGGCTTCTCATTCAACCGTATCTTATTCCATCGACGATAAGTTATATACAAGCTACGAAGTCTCCGTAGCATTTACTTAACTCAATAGTCCTAGCAACGCAGACGTAGTGTTACACAAGACGTGGTTGGCTTAAGCGAGGCTAAGCGAGGGCCCTTATCGTCGACCGACGGTAAGATCAACGTGGGTTGATAAACATAGTATTTTTTTTTTAATTCCTAGTGTGAGAGATCAAATCCAATATCAATATATTATAATCAGGCGGTCAATCTAGATACGATAGGAGGTCGTGGGCTATATGGATATGGCATGAAATCAGAGTCCTTATAGTCGGCCGACGGTAAGGACGCTCGACCCCCCCTAGTCTTTCTACCCTCGGAAGAAGTAGACCCTTATGGTCGGTCGACGACAAGGATCCACTGCTATATTACTCAACAGAGGAACTACAGCATTAATAAACACACTAAATCATCAAAAATCCGATGACTACTACCAAGATTCCAAACCAGAACTCAATAAATCAAAACGAGATATAACCGACGTCGGGATGAATCTACGACGTATGACGGTAGCACCGGAGCCCCTGGCCAGATCGGAACCTATTTCGATACCGACTTCCGGTCCGAGTAAGTGCTCTATAGGTCAGGAGGCTCTGTCCATCGGGATCCTGATACAAGGCCACCTGATTGTCTGGTACACCAACTGGTACATACTGGTCCTCGGTGGGTAGATTTTCCTCCTCGTCCTCAAAGAGCTCACTGCTTCATGGTTAGGATTGCCTATCGCCAACACGTATAACACCCACCTCCAAGCCGTACGGAGTGAAAACTCGTCTTCCTTTTCAGGGTCTTTACATACCAGGAAGATCACCTTTTTGATCTGCCCTGGTCGTAACTGATTAATCCGAGTGTAGGTTACTGATAACGCAATCCGCGCTGCCTGATCCCTTGGAAATCCAAAGATACCAGTAGATATGGTGGGAAAGGCAATCGTCTCGTACTCGTCTTCCAACAGCTGGTCGAGGGCATTCCCATATGAATCCCCAAGCAGGTCGATCGCCTTGGCCCTCAACTCGAGCACCTGGAACTTTCGATAATCTGGCCCGGGAACGTGATAAATCCGTCGACACGACTTCATCTTGTGTGGACCGGAAGGGTAGCATTGGCTTAGTGTCAATTAATATATAGATTAAAACTAAAGACGCGTGGGATTTCGAACCAGTAACTCCGCCGAAAGGATATCGCCTCTCCAGCTCGGCCAGTAAGCCCGGCCCTGCTTTGTCATGGATCTGTCCATCAATGCCACCACCGCCACGTAGTTTATTGTTTGCCGCATTAACGATAACATCAACTTTGGTTGTCGAAATATTACCATGACGAAGTTCAGTGAGGGTCCCGTTCAAAATAGTCGACAGAATAAGACCGCCAGTTTTATCCGTATCTGACATGATTACAGTCTTAGGATGGTTTCTCGGTATTGCAAATATGGGATGAGATGATGGGATCGGACAAATGAGAAAATTCAGATGAAATTGAATCTACTTTGGAGGAAAATCAAGGATGAGAGATATCATATATACTCTCATCTCCTCTTTGTCTCGTCGACATTCTTTTGCTGCTAATAAGTAGGACTTTGTTGTCAGATATCTTGATACTCATACGTCGCCGGATCCGGCCAAGAGATACTGTGGGTGAATTATAGCCTTGTCCGAGAGTCGTGCCTTCCCCAACCTAGTTTTAGGATCGAGTATAAATATCTCTCTCCTATCCTTTTCCACCTGTCAACTTCTTCCCCAAACAACCTCGATCTATTCCGGCTACGCATTACGTGTTCTCGACGGCCGACCATAAGGACCCGCATCACACCATACTACTGTTCAACCCATCCCTATTCAACTCATCCCACATGTCTTCATTTTCCGAATCAGACACGGATGATACAATCTTCTTCTACAAGGCCGACGAAGAATGGGGTTGCTTCAGTCAATGGTACAAACACAACTTCGTAGGCAATGTTGGAGAGAGTAATAAAAAGGTTAAGTTCTGCTGTGCGGAGCAGTAAGTCAGATCATATATTGGTTTATTCCTCTACAGACAGCTGATAGATAACAGGTATATGATGGCGTGGAAGGCCTGGTTCTTTGATGATGAGGAGAACCTTGCCCGTATTCTTAAGACTACCAGTCCGAACAAGGCTAGAACCATAGGGAGAGAAGTATCGGGGTTTGATAGTCAGGTCTGGGATCAAGTCAAAGAAAACATCGTCATTACTGGCAACTACAAGAAGTTCACGTCCGACGAGAGACTCAAGAACATACTCCTAAGTACCAGAAATCGGGAGATGGTAGAGGCAAGCCCAAGTGATGGTGTGTGGGGTATTAGGTGTACTGCCGATCTGGCCATCGATCGGAAGAACTGGAAAGGCATTAATGAAAGTCCGAGAAATGATCAAGGCTGATATCGAGGCTGAAGAGGAGAAAGCATTATATGAATACGTTAATGAAAACTAGGCCGACAGGTTATACTTGCATGGATAGCGGGATGGATTCGAAGGTCGATTAGTAGAATAGAACAAACGGTGATTTCACAATCTCAAATGGTGTCTACCAGTGCCGTATATTTCCGTACTCTAATGAAGCGGACCTGCCGTAGTAGATCAGCAAACAAAGGACCAAGAGTAATCGCCTTTTCAGGGTGTTCAGTAAAGGAATCATAAATTAAGACGAGTAATTTAAGTCACTATAGTATACTCTGTGTAGATTATAAGGGAGAGGCTTCGGGTTTAGCAAAAATCACCTTAGTACTGTCAGAGTATATTAATACTGTTTATTTTGGAAAGGAAAATGGCCTAATGACAAACTCCCAGGCTATGCAGATGCTGGATTGTGGAAACTCCCAGTAGCAAACTTTTCGTAATGACAACCAGCCCTCTCTGTCAACGCCAGTCATAGAATTCTTTATGCCCGTCCCTCGTTAATTCGTACACCGCCATAATGACTGAGAAGAAAGAAAGTAAGAAAAAATCTACCCCGGATATCGAGCCTTTATCGACGGCCGACGAGAAGCCCCCATTACTATTGTGCATCCATAATTTTTGATAGGAAAACGTAAAATCCTCCACCCTGCATCGAACCCTTATCGACGGCCGACGACAAGAGCCCGTCATATCTCATCCATGCGATCTGGTTCGGGAGGGAGTGAACTGAAACCGTCGTCTGAATCGTTGCCGTCGTCGTCGGGACTCGGAACATAGGTATCCTCATCAGAATCCTCGGTACGTGCCGTAGATAGGACAGGCTTTTTGGACTTCGATTTCGAAGCCTTACCCCGTGGTTTAGCAGCCGGATCGCTGACTACCAGAGGAACACCCTTCAATCCTAAGGTATTTCGTGTCGTGTCGCTCCCACCGGCGGTAGAAGGGGCTTTTTGGGAAGGGCCCGCCTGTGTGGTAGTACCGGTAGCTGCGGAAGGTGTAGCACGATTGGCGGTTGAAGATCTGCTGCCAGGCCCAGCCTTTGGTTGTGCACGGCCACGATTTGCTGCTGGCCTACTCTTTGCGGCGGGAGGGGGTTCAGCTCGCTGGGTAGTTGCAGCTTTACTAGCAGCCCGAGTGCTGCGTCTGGTCGATGGTCCTGAACCCCGCTGGTCTTCATCGGGAGCGGGAGATGGCTCGCCTGAATCGACTCCGCTCTGTTCATCTGTAGCTCCTCCAAGGCTCCCTTCCACGGCGGGACGATCCACAGAAAGCTCATGCATAGCGGCTGCTGGCTCGCGGTCAGCCTTTCGTCGTTTCAGGGCCGGGCTAGAATCATCTGGAAGAGATAGGCCGGAGTCTGACATTGTATCCGGACGTATATCCTCTAATGCTAGCTGTACTTGAAGGGTCATGTCTCCGTTACACCCAGCAAAAGGCTCAGTCTGTGCTGTATTTACAGCTTCGGCGTCGGCTGACACTGGATAGTCGCGGTCGAGGAGGCCAAGGGACCTCGCATACTCCCATGCCTGGACATGGCCGTCCTAGAGCTCTTTCAATCTGGTAGGGTAGCTGGGCTCATCTATAGTATCGGTTTTGTAACTTTGAAGCAATTGCCTACAATCTTCGAGATTCAAGAGGGCCGTGAACTTGTCGAAATTCTGCCCCGTGGATGGTGTATCGCTAGTGTTGGTCGTGTCCTCAACGGCATCCTTGAGCTTCCTCTTGCGCGTGAAGGTAGTAACATTAGCCGCTAGAGAGCCGGGTTAGTATACCAGGTTAGACAAGAGACAGCCAGTAAGTAACTTACAATCCTCCGTACCCGGTACGCGGGGGCCAAGTCGGCGAGTATTACCGATAACTCCCCCGAATCCGAGACCGAGCCTGGAACTACCTCCATCGATGTTCCGTATACCGATACGTGGTGCTGGCAAGTCCTCTCTCCGACCAACGACGTTGTCTTCTCCTTCTTCTTTAAGCTCGTCGGTATATTCCTGCATGAGGCGATAAGGCACTGCTCCCCAGGAAGGGTCGAACGGTCGGTGCCAGTACGGCAATCCCAAAAACACCTAGAGTAGATCCTCGGCAGCACGTTCTAGGTCGATATCATCCGACGGGCTACCTTCACGGGCAAGAGAGGGAACAATCTTCTTAAAGATCCTATGTAAGGCATACTAATCGTGGGTATCGAGAGTTATTAAGAGGTATACTTCAGTGACTTCCATCTACCCGATGTGAATGATACGGCCCCCGCCATAGATAATGGAGTAAAAATTAATGGGAACCTCCATGATAATGACGCAGCTACAACTATCCTGGAGATTTATAGACACCGATCCGATGGCGAAGGTTGTTATAAGGATCCAGATGCCGCTGTTCGGGTCATTAAAAGACCTGATCTTTGTTGTTCTCTCTTCTTGTATATTATTGGATGTAATGGCAACAAACCCGATTTCCAGATTGGCATATTGCGAGAAGCAGTTCCTATTGTTCAAACATATTAGTATAAATCACACATACATAGGGGGAAGCCAGGGCCCTTATCGTCGCCCGACGGTAAGGAGCTGTAAGTAGAGCCTTACCGTCGGGCGACGATAAGAGGCCATTCAGCATAGGGAGACGCTTACCAAACAGGCATCGGATAGTCTATTAAGAAGGTGGTCTTCTTCCCCTGCCTAATTCTAGCCGCTACAATGCCTATCGTAAATTACATCTTGGGAGAGCATACGCTCAGGTACCTAGCTAATGTCTTCCTGTGCGGCGGGATAGTGTAGGCAAAATCTAGCCGGGTCTTGAGGAAGAAGTAGGATACACCGTGGTCGAAGTCGACACCCGTCCAATTATTCTTCTGCTTCTTGGCGGCGACCGACTTCTCCTCCTTACTTATACCCGTATAGTTGAGCTGCGTCAAGATTGCGAGGCACGGATCGAAGGTAGTATATCGGATCAGACAGTAGATCGCAGGATTCATTATCCTACCTTCGTCGCCGCCCAAGTTCTACTGTTCTACACCGGTGCGAGCGGGTTTCTTGGACTTCCCCTCCGCGTTTTCCAGACCCCCGACGTTGAGTTCATCTAGAAGGTGAAGCGTAGCATCGTTATACCTCACCTTCTGGCCACGATCCATCTAGAGCTCGATAGTGTAGAAATCGCACCGAGGAATCGAATCTCCGACATGAACGGGCGGCTTCCTATCTTCGAGATCGAGCAGCGTCTCATTGTTGATCCGAAGCAGTAACATCTTAAGGATTGGCGGGAGAATAAGCTGAACCATCTTCCCAGACCACATGTTCATCTTGCCGCACTGGTTGTACTGTCTCGGGTCGAGAATAAAGAGCTTTTGGCGTTTGAAGTCCCAGGCATCGCGGATTTCTGCAATATCTCTCCCCTTGACTTTACCATCCTCGGTAGCTAATAGGTCCCTGGCGCTACCCTCGTCGTCGCCGTCGTCGTCGTCGTCATCGTTATTCCTAGAAATTGCACGGCGAGGATCGAAACTTTCATTACATATCTGAGAACCCGAGTGGTACATTCAGCTCCCACTTCTTATTGAATATCTGATACAAGTAGCCACGAAGATCCTTGGGGTGATTTAGGAGCGGCGTGGCAGTCAGGAATGCGATGGCTCGTCTGCTGGTTTGTAACACTGACTCGGCGTAATACGTGGAGGGGTTGCGGAGGATGTGTGCCTCGTCGATGATGACCCTAGAAAAGGTATAGGTGCAAGTTGTAATAAACACCCTGTCGTTGGGGAGATCTCCGTACTTTGGCAGTTCAATCGGCGCTTTTCCTTTCGCAGCCCGCTGTTTGTTGACCTCCTCGATTCGTGCCTGTCGATTCTCGAGCTCTTGCTTCTTCTTTTGCTTGGCAACTACTTCCAAGATATCGACATCGGGCGTCTCCTCTTCGGCTTTAGGTGTCTCCTCTTCGACCTCTTCCTGGTCATCTTCGCCTCCTGCTACAGTTTGTTCAGGGGCAAAGTCCTCTACCATAGCAACGTCTTCTGCGTCGTCCTTAGCAATAACATGTTGGACAAGTCGTTTTTCTGGCATCTGGCATCTTTTCGATCTCAGCCCGGTCACAAATTGCCAGGGTTCGCAGATACCAGGTTGTGTGGCCAGTGACGACTATAGTTCTTCCGGTCTACACTCATATTAGCACCGATGTAGGCACAACACGGGGCCCTTATCGTCGGCTGTCGACAAGGGTGGGAACTCCTTACCTGCGGGTCTGACGGATCAAGGGCGGACAGAATGTCATTGAGGGTGTATACGTTTCCCGGCTGGACCAAAGTCTTGCGTCGTTTATTGTTAGTGACTGTTGTCAAGGACCCATAGAACTGGTGGACTGTAAAGATGCCTTTGCAAAACTTGTCGATATCCGCCATCCACACTTCTACACTCGCTGGTGGAACCTGAATGATTGTGGCGACAAATGTGACAGGCTCGCCAGCTTCCCGCTGCTCGATCTGATCTTCGACGCTAGCATTGACTAGTAGAAGGGCCGTCAGGGTCTTTCCCAATCCACATGCGATGGCAATGATGCTAGCCAACCAAGGCTCCTTCTCTCACAAGTGCATGAAGTACGCTCCTACATATTCCCATTAGTTTCGAACAAGAAAGAAGGGCCCCTTACGGTCGGCCGACCACAAGAGTCCTACCACTTACCGATAATCTGGTGGCTCTTATACTTGTATCTTTCCCCGCTCTTTGGATCCGTACGAGACGACTTGATGGTGAGATCGTTCGGGTCAACATGTGCCCACTTGCAAGCATCCAGGTAGCTGGGAATTTTGGCGCCAGTCGAAGCTAGCTGTGATCTCACTGCCCACGACATCTCGGTCATAGCCTTATCTCGAAGGTCGTCCAAATCGTCAGCCTCGCCTTCCATGAATTTGAGGGCTTCCGCTAGTGTGATTTTCGGTCGCTCGTTGGCCGTGGTAGACCGGGCGAAACCCCGAAACTTCTTGCGCAAGGTGCTGTCGACGGCTGCCTCGAATACATCACAGGTCTCCCGATACTCCTTGCTATTGAGGGTGTCGAGGTACAGAGAACTCGGCCTTGGGAAAGTCGTGTGAACCGGGATCTCCAGGCGAGACATGGCCTGCCTTCAGCAAGCGGTGACATGCAATTGCAACATTGACGTAGATGATGGTCTTTTGAGCTACACTACCAGGGTACCGATCCAATTTGTTGTGATATTTACCAGCCTTGATATCCTGAAACTCATGGCTGCGAGGTTCTGCGGTGCTCAGGACTTCATAGAATTGTTTGTCGGCCGTTGATAAGGGTCCATCCAGATGGTGGGGTAACTTACCATCTGACTGGTACCATTCCTGTAACTGCACACTATCGTGAAATCCGGCATATCCAGAAACCGAGGTCAGAGTTTCAAAGTTGCGCTCACAAGCCTTGATATGTGCATATGGTGTCGAGCCATAGCCAGTTTTTTCAGGTCCCGGATACTGGTTTTTGTGTGATCACTTTGCCAATTGCGTAACGACAGCTTTGGTCTTCACCTGTGACTTTGCAATGGTGCATTTTTGGTAGGTGTGACGTTTGCTTTGACCGGGGGGGCCATCTTGGTGGGTACTGGTAAAAGGTTAGCATGTCTATTGCTCTTATGCAAATGCCAGAAATGAAAAGGGGTAAGAGGCGTCAATAATGTGCCCTTGTGGTCGACCGACGGCAAGAAAATTTGGAGATAGGCCGGGGTGGTTGGGGGTCGGATCATGTGACAAGGCGAAATGGCAATTGACCGTGAATGGACGCCAAAAACGGTGGAATTTGGCTGTATCGCGCGCGGCATGGAAGGGAAGGGAAGGGAAGGGTAAGAGGGACGCAATGACGGCTCTGAATAAGACTTACAGATGGCGCTACCGCGCGTGGCAAATGCAAAAGGCGTTGATGTGCGCAATAGTGGTTGTGGTTGGCAACAAAGGTACGGAAAGAAAAAGAAAAAGTGTATCGGGGAAGGTTTGGATTGGAGGGGAGAAGAGTTGGAGACCTTATATATTTTAGGAATTGTACTAGCCGAATTAGGCTGTAATTCTTTTGCTGTCACAGTGAATTTGAGAGTCTTTTGAGAGTGAATATCAAAGGTGATGCAAGTTGGATGTACTTCCTGTCGGCCGCCAACAAGGACCCTTCTGTGTCTGCCGACGATATTCATATAAATGTGCTTAATGATTAAGCTACCAGTGTCGAGCCCCTTGGTATCCGCATCTGCCTCTGTGTTCTTGAGGAGATCGAGAAGGACTCAGTGTACTTGGCTGGCTATCATGCCCAGGAAACACTGGATGCTTTACCTATAATACTCCGTCAGGTTATAGTCGGTCGATGATAAGGGCTTAGCTACTATTCCTGAAGATCAATTAATATTATCCAAGCTATATATACTAACTAGTTATTATTATAATATCCTACTCTACCCATTACCTGTATTAATTTACAAACGCCTATTTATGAGTATTAAAATGTAGAAAATATACAGTGCTCGATGAAGATGACTCTGATGAAGAGGAGTGTTCCTCTACGTCCTCCAGTTCCTCTAGAGAGCTTGGGGGTTTAGAGACCTTTTTTGTTGTCTTCTTGGTAGTTTTGGTAGTCTTCTGTACCTTGGCAGGCTTAACTCCTATCTTGGCTTTTGTTTTTGTTTTAGCGGTCGGCTTTTTCTTTGACGCTTCTTTTGTAGGTACCTCCCCTCCCTCCCTGCCACGTTTGTAGACACCGGAGGAGTATCTGCAGTCGTCGAGCTACTGTCCGGTTGCGTCCCGGTCGTCTTCTGCTTCTTACTACTATGATCCGCCGGTAGAGGCGGAGGAGGGTGCTCTGGATCTGGTAGTGAAGCATTGTGTTTTTGATAGAGATAGTTGGCAAACTCGATACTAGTACCTGCGTACGGTTTCAACCAATCACTCGAGGCTCTAGGATCACTAGACTTCGAGCCTGGCTGGACTGTCTTCGTTTTGATTCCTTTTGCAAAGGCTATATTATACTTGTATTTTAGATCACTTATCTTGATCTTTTGTTGTTTGGTTAACTTTGCCTTTTCTAGCTGTACAACCTCTCGACGTAGTACCTTGATATCTTCGAGTATCGTAGATAACTTCTCATTCTTGAGCTCAGGTACTGTTTCGGGATCTATCCCATCGAAGGTATCTTGTCCCGCACTCGTCATATCGTCGGCCTTCCTCTTCTTCTTTCCCGAGCCAGACAGTGATGGGTCAGGGGGCTTTGGCAAAGATAGCGAGGGCTGACTAGGGCCTTGAGGAGGCAGGACGGCATCTGGATCTGGATATTTCTCGTCCAGTATCTGATGGAGATACTGGGCTATCTGTGGGCTCGAGCCGGCAAATGTTTTCTGCCAGTCTTTTGACTTTTTGATCGATGCATCTAGCTTTTTTTCGACGAGTCCAAGTGCCATCACCTTCTTAAAGGCATCGAGATATGCCTCTTCTAGTTCCTCCTCGCTCTGATCATTCGGGTCTGGAAATGGTTCATTGAAGGCAATTACAACCTCGCGCCGACGGGTCTCTAGTCGCGTGAGCCATAGGAAAACGTCCTTCCGTTTGGCTTCTGGTATCTTGCTACGCTCATCGTTCTCTGTGTTTGTCTTGGCCTTCTTCTTGCTAAGTGAACGCGGGAGATGTGTCTCCCTCCTCCGTCCGATCACAGCGTCCTCGCCCAGTCCTTTTAGTACTTCTGCTTGGTTATGCATTTCAGAGTACGGAACTGCCCCCCACGACTCGTCGAATGGCCGATGGTAGAATGGCATCCTTAAGAAGAGCTGGAGCAAATCTTCTACGGCACTTTGGGGGTCGGAGTCCTCGGCAGGCCTGCCCTCTCCGGCCAACGACAGGATGATTTTAGTAGCAATTCGGTGTAGAGCGTGCTAATTGTATAAATCATGTATCCATGGAATGTACATCTTCTGCACTTCGGTCTAGCCGATATGAGTGATCCGCCCTCGTCCTTGTATGATGCTATAGAAGTTGATGGGTAACTCTAGCATGATAATGGAGGCGCAACTCTCCTGTAAGTTTATAGACACGGCTCCGAGAGTGAATGTAAGCAAGATTACCTTGGTATTGCTGGTCGGATCATTGAAAGAACTGATCTTTTCGGATCGCTCTTCCTAAGTATCGCTCGATTTTAGTGCTATATATCCGATGCCTAGATTGTTGAGCTGAGTCTTAGCTAGCCTACATCGCATAATCAGATTAGTAAAGTTGACTCTCAAGATTAGCTCTTACTTGGCTGGAAGGGCTGAGTCTTGTTGTCGGTCGACAACAAGCCCCTACCTACTGTTTTGCTAGGCCTACAAGAAGACGGCTTGCCCTTGTCGTCGGGCTCATCCTCTGTTCGGGGAAGACTTACCAGAGAGGCATTGGGTACTCAAAAAATAATGTCGTCTTCCTTCTGGCCGCGATATTTTCCGCAATAACTACCATCGCCCAGCGGAGCTTGACAGAGAACGCTACAAGATAGTGAGCAAGTCCGAGACGATCTGGTGGAGGGTTGTAGGGGTAGTTCGCTCGCGCCTTGAGGTAAAAGAATAAAGCACCATGGTTAAAGTCTTTTCCAGTCCAGTTGTTTTTGCGACACTTAGCAGCTACACTCTTCTCCGTCCTACTCATGCCCTTATAGTTAAGCTCGGTCAACATCGCCAGACGGGAGCCGAACGTTGCGTGCTTGATGTAACGGAAGATACTAGCATTGATAATGCTTGTGTCGTCTTGTTCGTTGACAGCCTTCGCCTTTGCGGCCGTCGCCTGACCGGGTGTACGAGTACCTACACCAAGGCGTTGTACCATATCTAGCGTAGCACTGTCGTGGAGCTCCTTCTCAACGTCGTTCATTTCGAGCTCGATGGTGTATATATCGCACCAAGGAATCTGAGCACCGACCTGAACAGGAGCCTGTCCGTCCTGTTGATCTAGCCGCGTCTCGTTTCCGATACGTAGAAGAATCATCCGGAGGATAGGGGGTAGCATGTATTGCATTATCTTGGCAGACTATTTCTCATCGTTCCCACACTGCAGATATTGTCGAGGATCAAGGGCAAATAACCTCACCGACTTCTGGCTCCACGCATCCCACAGTTCTCTGGCTTCCTCCGAATCTTCGGGTATCACTATTTCCATAGACTTGTGACCGTCCTTATAAGTCATTTCCACCTGTATGGGATCGAATTCGTTATCGTACATTTCTGTCAGTCCTAACGGTGCGACCAGCCCCCACCCAGGTTTGAAGATCTGGTGCAGGTATCCGCGCAAATCTCTAGGATGGTCCAGTAGAGGAGTAGCCGTCAGGAAGAGAATGGTGTCTTTTAATGTCTGGTAGACCGACTCTGCGTATAAGGTTCCCGGGTTACAGAGGATGTGGGCCTTATCGACAATGACCCGGGCGAACTTATACGTACACTTTGACACGTAGGTCTTGTCGTCTGGTAGATCTTCGAACTCTGGCATATTGACTGGTTGCTTGCCCTGCTTCAATCGAGAAAGGTTGACCTTTCTTATGCGATTGGCCCTATCCATGACTCTCGCATCCCGTGCAGACTTTCTCAGTTCATTTTCAATCTCAGCATCGGGGCTCTCATCATCTTCCGAATCATCGTCATCGTCTATTGTAGGATGGTCACCGAGCTCAGTGTCAGATTCGCCACCCGCTTCGGCTACATCATCGACATCATCTTGCGATGATGTCTTCGATCACTCGTTCTTCGGGGGGCTTGTCCAGCTCGGCAACCGAGCATGTTCCGATGGTTCGAGTCCACCACGTTGTATGTCCTGTCAGTATAATGGTATATCCACTCTAGTGCGAGGTAAATATGATATGCATCTAGTCAACCGGTCCTTACGGTCAGCTGACGACAAGGGGTCCAACTTACCTGCGGATCTGACGCATCTAGAGTACTCAAGATCCGGGTCCTAGCTCGGTAAGTGTCGAACTTTACTCCGATAATGTCGAACGAATACGCCCGTAGGCCTGACTAAGCGAGGTCTGATTTTCGACAATTTTTAGTTATATAATATTCCGGACTAGCCTAACTCGGCTAGTCCTCTACTAAGTATAAGTAGTATATATATAAAAAAAATTTCTCCTATAATTTTCTCTTCTTCTTCCTTTAATATTACTAATACCTATAGTAAGTATATACTATATCTAAATCTATACTTAAATCTAAATCTATCTAGTTTAATCTAACCTATATATATACTAGGTATAAACCTTACTATAGTATTATTCGATAATCCCTAGGTTACTAGTATTATTAACCCTTTAGGGTTTAGCTACTATATATTATATCTTAACTCTATATATACTTACTCTATATAAGACTAGTCTCTAATACTAATAAAGAATAGATCCCCCTCTACTAAGTAGCTATAATTACTCTAGTATATTATATATTTATATTACCCCTATATATATAAAGTCTATATTAATAATATAACCTCTCTAATTAATATAACTAATAATATTAATAGTAAGTATATTTTTTATTTATTATTTATATATACTAATAATATATAAATCTATTAAACTCTATAGTTAGTTTTAATACTATTAATAATAAAGTATATATATAATTTCTCTATATTCTTAATATATACTAATAAGATATAGTTATAATAGATTAATTAAATATAAGTTTTAATTTATTTTATCTAGTATTATATATATACTAATACTATAAATAGCTTTACTACTATATCTATACTATCTATCTAAGAGTAAGTATATATAAAGTATTTATAGTCTCTATATATACTAACTATATATAGTTATAAATCTATTATATACTAATATTATTATAACTAAGAAGATTATAAATAAGAAGTAAGTATAAACTATATATTCCCTTAGTATATACTAGGTTAATATTTATAATATACTTAAATATTTTATTATATCTAGTACTTAGTATATTATATAATATATTAAGAAGTTTAGATATATACTTAGTTTATATTTAATATATATATAACTAATATATTATAGAGTTAGACCCTTTAGTAGTTTATTAAATAAGTATATAATAATTTATAAATAAATTATATATATACTAAGTATTTATCTAGTATATATAGAGTTAATAGTTTAGTATTAATAGTAAGAACTTTTATATTACCTTTAGTAATTACTTTTATTAAGAGGTTAGTCTTTTATTTTCTAACTATATATATTTATTCTTATTTCTTTTATATCTTTATTAAATATATATACTTATTAAATAACCCTTAGTAAAAGATAAAAGAAAGGAAAAGACTAGTTATATAAGGAAGCTAGTATAGACTTAATATATAGTTATTAAAAGTAATAACTCTAAATCTAGTTTAGAAACTATATCTATTAATACTAACTATATACTACTAATATATATAACTAATATCTCTTTATCCTTTAGCTTTATACTCCTTTAAACTAGTATAAGTATATCTACTTTAGATATACTAATAAGAAGTAAGTCTACTACTATAGTAAATACTAGTAGTAAATCTAGAGTAAGTATAAAGGATATATTAGTAATATATAAAGCTAAAGTATTAGATATAAAACTTTTCTTTTATATCTTCTATATATATTAATAATATACTAATATTTAATAGTCTTATACTTTAACCCTATCCTTCTTAGTAAAGTATAAAATAAGTTTTCTTTTATTATATTATTTATATATACTTACTCTATATAGTATAGTAGTAGTTCTATCTCTCTAATTAATTTACTTTTATTAA
>PDUO01000089.1:0-76358 GCA_003008705.1 Pezicula radicicola | reverse complement strand
CTTTTCTTTTTCTTCTTCTTTTCTTTTTCTTCTTCTTTTCTTTTTCTTCTTCTTTTCTTTTTCTTCTTCTTTTCTTTTCCGTCTGTTTAGTGCTCTTTCCTTGTGTCCCCTCTTGACCATCATCCTCAGACGTTTCAGGGCTGTAGTCCTGGGTAGTTTTCGCTTTCTTTGGCGGCATTGTAACAGGCGTCTGCTTAGAGGCTGAGAGCCAATAAATCTGTATTTATTGAATTCTCGCCCGTGCAGATATTGAAAAGTGATTCGAGGATTGCACCAGCAGAATAATTTAGAGGTGGTGAAAAAGACTACCACCAAAGAATTAACACTTCCCCGCACTACTATAAGTACTGACGGATATACAGGAGTGTATTGACTTTCAGATCAGTATTCTTGACCAGTGTCACCAGTCATCAATAAAGGCACCTTGGGCATTGTTGCATTCCTAAGGAGATGGTTCCCGGCCGTTATCGTCGGCTGACGACAAAGGTCTCTTTATGACCCAGACGCTCTTGAAGAAATAGCGTGTCTCGTCGTTCTAATACCGTCGGCCGACGACAAAGGTATATTTCCTGTCCTGCCTTTCTCAAAGAAAAGAATTTTCTTATATGTCGCTGCTACCGTCGGCCGTCGACAAGGGGCTCTTTGTCTGGTCAAAGTTGGTAGATTCTATACTAAAAACTTATTATCAATCTAGATACATTCCTCTTTTCTACTTAAAGGTCTTCCATTTCTTCCTTATCACCTGTTCCATCTTCCAGATCGACTTCTCCAAGAATTCTACCTCATACTTCAATACTGGAGGGTGGCCATTAAAGAATTTCCCCCCGTTCTGGGAGCACCATTCTTATTGAGCTGTGCCCAGACTGCATTCCTAAATGAGACCATGAGAAAGCCTTGTGTGAATTCGATGACAGCATTCACCTGTTCTGGTGTGGTCGCTTCCTCTAACCATCGTCTGATGAGCTCGACGATCTCGGGGGACTGCCAGACGTGAATGACCTGATTCCGTCGTGCGCGGTATGCTCGGACAAATTCTGGTTCTCGCCTGAAGAAGTTTGCTGCGTGGTTTTGATCAAGGCACCAAGTTGTCCAGTTTATTTTAGATGAGAAGTAGATATACCCAGATTGCTTCATGGCAGAGCGTAACGCCATACCCTCGTTCATGACCACCTCTTCCTCGTCGCTCGATTCGCCAGATCCTCCCAGGTTAGCATCCTCGTAGCCACGGTCACCCTTGCGAGTAGATGTCCACCGATCCACGAACAGTTCCGGAGCTAAGGCTAGACTTTTGGACAGTGTACTATATTGTATAAGACTTAAAAACATGAGCCCAGTCGCGGTAACATCTTGTGGTACACGCGAATTATTGATCTGACGTAATACCATCTCGAAGCCCATACATACCTTGTTTAGATTGCCACGAAGAAAGCCGGCAAACGATGGTGCGGGCGTCCGCCAAAAGGGAAGATGGCGTGTGATAGCCGCTGGGTCATTACCTAGGTTATGCCCGGCCTGACGCGTTGCCTCTTGGATCTGGCGCCCGAATGGGGTCACGATATCCCTCCCTGCAACTGTATCTAGAGAGAGGCTATCGCTATCCAGGGTATCATCATGAATGTGGGGAGAGGCGAGTCCGTTAGAATACTCTTTAGTCTTGAGTCTCGCGAGAAGTTGGCTATAGGTATCTCCGCGAAGACGATGCTCCTCATGAGCGTGACTTGACATCCTCTCCAATTGGTCAATGGTACAGTCTACTCGAGTATATCCGTGGATGAGCGGCACAGCTGCTGCTGATGCTGTGCTTGTCTTGGTTCCTCCTCCGGCCGTCGCAATGGCTTGGAGGTGAGAGGTTGCATGTACCAAAACATTGATATCTTTATTATCAAGATCGGAATGGTGGCTGTCACCTGACCAGCCTCTTTCTAATTCTTGAAGGATTGCATTGCTATCTTAATGAAAATTCTAGCGAACTACAATATCCCGACTATAATTCGTTGTCGCTCGTCCTAAAGTAAACACCAACCCTTCCACAAACCTCCATTGATACCAACTATGTTTGAAAACACAGACGCAAAGACTCTCACCCTTAACATAGCTGAGTTTCAGTTGCTGTTTTACCTGGTACACAAGGCTACAAAGACTATCTCGTGACCAGAGTGCTATTATTAGTATTCCTCAAGCCAACACCAACTTTTGGCCTGAGAAGTTGTTCCAGGTAGCTGATCGCTGTCCGGGCAGGACTTTTACAGGCGAGGCCACCCAATTCCATCAATATTGCACGTCAACAAGGAGACATGGTCTCTTGGGCTTTAGTTTTATACTCTTATGCACACAGTCGAGCCTGCCGTAATTTCTTCCTGGTCACGTCTTGAACCACGAAAGCGAAGACCAATGTATGGCGGCTTTGGCGACGTACTTCTGCTCAGGGTGAGACGAAATCGAGGATCTACGTATTCGCCCCTCTCTGGGCTGGGTTCCAGGTGATCTTATCGAGAAATGTCAAAGCCTCCCACAATCGATTTGAGACTTTACAGTTGCAGACAATAAGACTCTAAAACAGGATCGGCTGCTCATTGGTCACATCCTCTAATTGTGAAATTGACTTGACCAACGGCCACAGCCGCGTTATGCGGTTAGTCCTGGAATTTAAGGTACCAACTACTACTGAGAAGTCAATTTCATCCATCAATTTCATCTCTGTCATCGCTAAGCTCGATGCCCTGAGTCTTCAAGTGCTTCTTCAGTTCGAAGTCGCTGTTTTTAATTGTGAACGTAACAACGACGACAAGGTAGTACTGCTCCACGGACTTGACAGTGCCGACCATTGCCAAGGTGCCAGAGATCTGTGTATTCATTGGTCACTGATTCATCGACTTTTGAGGATCGACGTACAAGATAGGGAAGGAAGGCCGCAACTCTCGCTAGACACTGTTCCAACTCGCTTCTTTTGGCTATTCAGAACTGCGATAGCCTTGATTTTATTGTAGTCCTAGTATTTTGTCAGAACGGTTTCTTTTCTCTTTTCTTTTTCTCCCTCTAAAGGATTGAGACAAGACTTACAAAGACTTCATAGGTGACTTGCTCTCCGGGGTTGGCTTTGTCTTTGTAATGGCCGATGCCTACAACATTCGTCGCTGTAAAACTTAGTCTTGCCTAGTAATAGTATCAAGGACCTGACGTACTCAAAGTACCAATGATGACTTCGTCACTCATTTTGTAGGTAGGTGACTGGAATGTGGCAAGATAATGATTGGATGTGAAGTGTAAGAACGATGAGAATGCCTGCAGAAGTCTGTTTCTGGAAAGAGATAATGATGTGAAGGAATTGCGCTGCATTTAAGCAGGTGTTTCTCTTTGCTTTTACGTTATGTGTTTCTACGGAACGGCATGTTATGCTCATATCCGACGCCAAATTGTCCAAACACGAGCAATGGACTGAGCGATATCATATCAATCACCTTTCCGACAGCCATTCCATCTTCATCAGGTCTTAGTTTTAAGTTAAAACAGTGTCTGAAGATATACCTTTGTCGGTAAGTCTCCAGGAGACGCATCTACCCGATGATGCTGTAAACACTGCCCAACATTTGAATGTCAAGTGAACACAACGATCAAGAAGATTTCACTTGAACTCGTTTGAGGATTCCGTAAAGGAAGGCACATTGAGATTCAGAGCAGCCGTAGGAAGTACATTGAGTTGAGGGTACAATCGGACAGCACAAGAATAGAAGACATGTTTCCAACCTCGGCGCCAATTCCTTAAACATTCCTAGCAAACCATGCCGAATAAATTGTTGAGGTCAAGAAGCGTCGTGACAAGAAAACTGCTACACTAAAGCACTTGCAGGCCACATAGTTTACTAGACACGGGCAAGACTTCATTTCATACATCACAGATGACCGGAAGATGACCGCGGATGAGTTCTTAAGAAATCTTGCATCGATTGCAGATACTATACAAGTCGAGCGTGCGATTGAGGCTTTTAATCAAAAGATTTTGGCCAGAAATCTTAAGATTAAGAAGCAGGGCCAGCGTCTTCCATCCCATGTATCTGTTAGAAACCAGTTCTGAGAAAGCGCAATAAGAATCGCCTTGATGTTTGCTAAATATTGATGTTGTGGCTAGTGGCTAGAAATGCTCGTTGATCAAATTGCTCGCTAGCTTTCTTGCGCTAGATTGTCTTTCCAACGCCTTCACCCACTCATTCAATTAATCCTTAGTATGGCCTTCGGCCTTAGGTTCACCAAAAATAGCCTTAATCTTCGGGGTCAGTCGATCCGAGTTCTGGCAGACTCCTTAAAGCGCAGGTCTACAACTTTAAAGAAGATACGGAGAGAGCAGCTTACATCGAGAGCCATGTTTGCGTTCGATACTCATCCTCGTACTTTGTAGGAAGTCTTATGTATACAACCTCCTAGGTTCCTAGTATTGTTCTGTATCAGTATATACATCGTCGGACGACGTGGAAGTCATGTTGTAAATGAAGCAAGATAATAATCCTTTAACAATCATTGTCATTGATTGTATCAGATGTGCATCTTTCAGTAGGATGTTCCAGATAGTCTTAGGTACAAATATAGATATCAGCGTTAGGAAACATTAGAGGATTTGCAAGATCTGTGTACTAAAAATGGCTTCATTGATAAATCAAATATCCAATCGGGAATGGAAATGTCTGTTCAAAAATCCAATAACCGGAAGACCTTGTCCAACCCCGCCGTACACAACTAAGTGCAACCTTCAACGGTACATTCACAAACGGCACAAGAATGCTGTCGTCCCAAATCAACGGTTGAGGTTTGTTGAGGATGGTCCCAATCGTGGTCTGCTAGCGGGAAATCTAGGTGCGGAAGAACCTGTGGGAGATCGACCAACTTCGTCAAGGCTCGGGAGTGACATCCCTGGTGAATCGCGGGTCGGCGAGAACGTCACGTTCTTCAATATTATTGCCAACGACATCCAAAGAAGTTATGGACTCGTGTCTACCTTTCAAGATCATAGCAACAATGGCACATCGGTGCCTTCAAGTCCTGTCCTTCCTGCCAGCCCCTCTCAACCGCGCTCACTCATCAGCCCTACCTAGGACACTGATTACCACGAATACACCCCACCATTCCTTCAAAATCAAGATCTACTCCCCCCACGAAACAGGTATAGGCTCACGTCTATCTTTCCAGATTCCAGCAATAATAGCACCCTAGTGCCTTCGATTGAACGCCCTCTCCTTGCTGTTAGTCCCTCTCGAGCTCTGTCACCTACCGTATTCACCCAGAATACTGTCTCCGACTCTCCTGTTTGCAGTCTGTCAATGGATTCTAAGAGACGTTCCGATAATAATCATGGTGATAAATCCTGAGGACATATGCCAGAGTTCCACGGCTTGGGGAATTGCAACGTATGGAGGATCAGATTCGGAGTACGCCGACAGCCCAGAAGGCGGGACACCCGCGGAATATATGGGTCATAATGAGAGTAGATCTCAACAGGTACCAAAACAGAAATGGCAAGAGGCATCCTTCTGGAAAGACCTTCCGCCCGAGTATCTCACAAAGCGATCCAAGAAAGGATCTCAGCAACAGCGCGCCATTGATTGGATGATAGAAAAAGGCAAGCTTGCTTTTGACCAGGATTTTGCATCAGTTCTTGCTCCATGGGGCGTTACACCAGCGCACAAGGGTTCCTGTCTCCTCCTGCCGGCCGAGTGGGCTGCTATAGAACCAACAACATTGTTGGAGATGTTCGACGAGAAGAAATGTCCAGTAAAAGGATCATCAGAACGGATTGTAAGTTAGGTAAAACCCTGCCCTTCCTAGAGATATTTCTAACGCGGCACAGCGGTACCAATACTCTGACCACGCGACCAGTCTTTTTCGAGCCTCCGCTTGGTTTGCTAGTAACCGTTGGGAACAGTCCTTCCCCCGAGGGATCGACCTTGATATTTTTCTTGGTTGCACGCCTTGGAAGTCTATGGATGGATCTCATCTATGCCATCAAGAATAATGTCTTATCCATATCTATTATGAATCCTCTGATATCAACGAGGACCGAAAACGATGTCACAAGATGGCGCGATTCTTACGTGCAGAAGAGAAAGACGTACCCAACGTCTGTGGTATTCACGAGCCAGGGTGCCTGATGCAGGTAAGGTCTCTCCACGTCCTCTACAGCCTCAAACTAACTCCGAAGAACGCTGCATTAACTACATACGAGATCTGTCTCATTCAATTCTCGGTCCTACGCCAGGCTAAAGGGCTACCAGCAATCCCACCACCGAGGCGACCACGCTACCATCACTACAAGACCTTTGAGACGCAGCTTCCCCTGTTGTTTTGTACAAATTCGGCCATCGCGGTCGATCCCACAAACCTGACCAACGATTCCCTTCCAGTAGCTCCACCAGGCAAGCTTGAACTCCTTTGCTCCTTTTGCCACCCTCGGATCAAGTCGTTCAAGACCATTACTGGTTTGTGGTCCCACCTTGTACACGTCCATGATAACATTGGGAATGATGACCGTCTGCAAGAAATTCGGTGTACTGGCATATTATGGCGGGACTACTGGGAGGGGTGTACTAATGAGGGAAGAAGTAATCCAACAAGGATGAAGCTGGATCAAGTTTTGAGAGATGACTTTGATTGGGCAACGGTTGTTGCTTGGAACCTTCGGTGATGAAGGAAACGAGAGAAGGTACGGAAGGTACGAAAGGTCGGGGTGTTTTCTTGTGTAAGGCACATGATATACGTCGTTATCACCATTAAAGACTTATTGCCTTGGATCCCACAAGTAGTAGTCTATTCCAGACTAGTAACGTCACCAAAGCAGCTTCAATTTCATGCAAGTACAGCAAGTGACGTGTTGTCATCAGGGCAAACTTACTTTCCAGTACCCGTCGGTTTCGTACATTCCACCTGCAGCAATTATTAGTTCCTGCCCAATAAATGGCTCTAGCGATCACAATTGTTCTTAGCTGCTATGTTACAAAAACATAGTCGTGGCACGTTATCGCCTCACCACGCTCCCGAGCGATCTCCAAGTCGTTCTAACACTCTGCAGAATGTTTTATCTACGGAGGTACATGTCATTCCATTTTCCTAGTCTTGACAGAATCCGTTGTGTAATACACGTTCCGCTAGGAATCGCCAGCTATTAAAACTGCAGAAGAATATCTAGCAAACCCAACATCCCGATTCCCAAGCGCAGGAGGTACATCTTCTATTTGGTGGCGCATAATTCTGATGTCACCCGCTTGAAATTCTCGTGGTGCATGAAGATTCCCGACGGTTTGAAGTAGTGTAGTTACACAACATTCCAGTATGAGTTCTAGCCCTTAGCTATCTGAGAGTGTCCAGTGATCAACATCTTCAGCATCTGAGCATCTGAGCAGTCTTGAAACTCAAGTTCCCTAAGTCCAGGATATATTCAACTCTGTAAGTCAATCTGTATTGCTCAAAAAGCAACATTACCCTAATAAAACCAGGAGCTACGTCCTCATCAACCACAGCATACAGGCGTACCTTCCGGCAGCAATATGACGCCTCCAAATCAACATCACGCCTCTCAACCCTAATCTCCAATCCCTCACCAATCTCAGCAATCTTAGCAACCTCTCAAGTTTCCAAACGCCAACTCCTACCCTAGAACCTCAGCACCCGTCTTTTACTTTAATAATGTCTCCAAAATACTCTGGAACCCCACTAAATTACCCAAGTATAGGCAAAGACAATTGCAATAATCTTAGTGGCCAGAGCTGGAAATCCCAGAGAGTATTGTGTAAACACCAACTTTCAATCCATCAGAATATTCTATGCCCAAACGTAGGCAAGAATAACTGCAATAATCATAACGGCCAAGGCTGGAGACATAGGGATGGATTAGCTCGTTACTAACGTTCAATCCACGATAAAGTCCCATACTATTGTCCAAACGCAGGAAAAGATAATTGCAATAATCACAACGGCCAAGGCTGGAAACATAGGCTTCAAGTATCTCGTCACCAACGTTCAGTCTACGACAAAATCCCATACAATTGCCCAAACAAGGGAAAAGATGATTGCGACAATTGCAATGGCCAAGGTTGGAAAGGTTATACGTCATTACAACGTCACCAATATTATTCCCATAAGAAATCGCCACTACTTTGGATAAGGCTTGGTGACTGCATATCTAGAGATTACAAAGGCCAAAATAATCTTAGGACACGGAGAAGTACCAGGGATGAAATTTGGCAAACCCTACTATGTCTTATACGCCAAAACGAAGTTACTGAGTGGGTTGACGAGCTGTACAAAGACAATTGTTTAGATAAACCACCGAGTAAGATAAAGGCTTGGAATTACTACTTAGAGATATACTAATATTAATTATACAGAGGGAGCTATTTCTGCTCATTCTAATGCACTATGCTACTTTTCTATAGCAAGCATTAACGCTATTAACATAATAGCTGAGCAAGATGGTAAGATTGGCTATTACATTCTAGGCAATATTTGTGTTACTTCCTGGTTTTTTAACAGCTATTACGGAGGGTTCCCTAAAATCCTTCTTCCGTTAGCTAAGATATCCCGAAACGCAACGACTGTTAAAGATCTACTATACGTAGAAAGGGCTTTTCGTAATCTTATAAATACAGTACGGGAGATCCCTATTCAAAAAGAGTTCCGACTAGCGCTTCAAATTTCCCAAGACCGGGTTTATAAGTTACAAGAGGCGATGCGCACAGCACAACCACTAGAAAAGAGGTACATTGACCGTCCTTTGAAGACCGAATTCGAAACAGGACACCAGCAATACCGAGAATGTATTAAGCGTCGGGAACGCCATCACGAGCAGCCTGGCCCTTGGCTGCCTAAAAATTACACTTGGAGAGACAAAGTCAAAAGCAACTACCGGTACACACAGTTAAATGCAATTAAAAACCTCCCCCAGTATGCTCGCATTCCTCGGTGGCTCTGTTTCCGTAAGAATGATGAGGGACGCGAGGTTCTATTCTGCTTCTCAGAACGCTCTCGAGTTGAGCAGTGGGAGGAGCTTGATAACCAAGCGTACTATGAACGTAAGGTTGAAACAATGTGGAGCAAGTGTAACAAGAACTTTCGAGACACAACAATAAATCCTGATATCCTAATGCAGGTTGACCTCCGCAACTTCCTCGACCAAGCAGTTGAGATTAAAGGTACGCACCCTATACACGGTGGCTCAATATGGGTAGCTCGTGACAAGTCTGGTGTTGAGTACTGGCCCTTTGCTGGTACCCCCTGCTCTGTCTCATTTGGTCACCGAAAACATGGATCTGCAGTGACAACCGGCTATCCTGTGGGCATGCAGTACCCAGATAACCAGGCGATGCAGTTCGATCCTACAACTAATAATATCGAGCGATCATCTTGGTCCTGGAATAAGGCGATATCATATAATTACGAATCTCCCGAGATTGAAGCTTCAATGATTAAGCGGCTAGAAGATATTCGCGAGGGCCCAGAAATGAACAAATACTGGGAGCTTCCGCTAATGAAGGAGCTGAAGGAAGATACAGCAGTTATTGACAATAGGTGGAATAATAAAACGAAATGGAGAGCTTGGCCGTGGCTTGTAGGTCGAGATGTACATGAACAGGAAAAGGAGGAAGAAGAACTTGTGGCAGACGAGATAGAGGAAATTGTGCGAAAGGAAGACCCTAACAATGAGGACGATGATGATGAGGACGATGATGGTGAGGACGACAACATGAGCATAGACTCAGGTAATGTACCTAATCCTACTATGCAGCGGCAACCACGGTCGACAACTCGAGATATTCAACTTTCTCTCGAGGATCTCAAAGTCATCAGTCGTAGCGGTACTCCAAGGCCGTCTAGAGGCTGTATACACCATCGGAGTAGTACCCGAGGATCTGCTGGGGTTTCAAGAGGGTCCAGAAGTAGCCCAGGAGAGCGCTCTAGTACGAGGCGGGACTCCGATATCCGAAAGTATGTGATCTCGGAACCGACAAGAAGCGGAAGCGGCTCGCGGAGCGTGAGTAGGACACCTCGGAGAGACACCTTTGATCCTCTAAGATCTCTTGGACAGAAGGTTCAAAAGATAGCCTCAAAAAAGCCGACAGGAAGCGCTCGAGCGGCAGCGAGACGACAAAGCGCCCGAGTAGCAGAACTAGTCCGGGCAGGGGAGAGTGAGCTACCTAGCAGCGACAACAGTGAGTATGAAACTCACAATGAAGGTAAGAGCGATAGGGACGATGAGGATGGTGAGGACGGTGAGGATGATGAGGACGGTGAGGATGATGATATAGAGATGGGAGATGACTCACTGCGGAACTTGGGGGATTATACGATGGCGGAAGAGACTTTTGGAGAGATAATGGCAAAGCTAAGTGCTCCTCGTCAGGTCGCAAAAGACAAAGCAGGACCACATTGGGTGCAAGGTAGGTAAGAGAGATAATAATCTTCAGAAATAGGCTTCCTTCCATGTACTACGGCATGTATATAATTAAAACAGCATTGGTCAAAAATTCATGTCAGAATCAAACCACCTCATTTGTCTAATTTTGTATGGGTTTTCAGCCATTTCCGGTGCCTATCCTTTGGTATATAAAGCCTACCTACCTTCCTCCCACCTGATGTGAGGAAGCAGTTCGGACTCAATTGACCAAATTCGGCCATATCTTCTCACTTCTCGTATTCCCATATATTCAGCGTGATCGAGGGTTTACACTCTCTAGTTGTCTGGTTGACCCTTACAAAAGACAAGGTCTTCGGACAAGGGACAAGAGATTAAAGAGAATCCTAAAGGATGAGAGGCATGCAAAGTATCCCGTACGGAAGAAGAGAGATAAGCCCCCTGATGCCACAGAAGAGAGGCCAAAGGCAATAGTTTCTTGTTTCCTTCCAAGTACTCCCAAAACCATAAAGACTCCCAAAGGACAACAAGAGCCCCTTGATGCCGCAGAAGAGAGAATCTTGAAGGATAAAAAAGCCATGCATTTCTTATCATTGCAGACACATATATTTTTCGTCATTGCGGACGGTACAATAGCCTTTATGTCATTGCGGACAGATGTTGTATCCCTAAGGACAAGAAGAGTGTGATTGTGGTTTCGCTATTGCCAGCTACAAGAGAAGTCCAGGTTCTAGGTTCTAGAATCCAGAGGATCGAGGGAGAGTATATAATTAAAGGGCGAAGAAGGATGGCCGGCCATGGAGAGGAAGGGGAAAAAAAAGAAAGGGGAAGGGAAAGAAGTCGGGCGCGAGAAGTTCTTTTGTACCTCTCAGGTAGGTGCGGCGCTAAAATGGTTGGGGCGAGCCGGCATGTAAGAAGAGAGAAGAGGAAAGAGGAAGTCGTAGTAGCTCTAGCAAGATGTTGTTCGTTCACTCAGGTACAACACGCTAGAGTAGGAAATCTCACGCAGACAGCAAACAGCAGCCAGCAGCTAGTTTGCCCACCACCACCGCCACCACCTTTGGCCGCCTAGTATATACAACCCACCGTTATTACTAAACCACTTATACAACCTATTGAAGCCAAGCCAGTTCATAAAGTCAAGCCTGAAGCTAATCACGAAATCAAGCCAGTCGCCACACCACCCCTAGACAACAACCACATCGAGAACCCTCCAAATCCTCCAAACCCTCCAATCAAGCACACTCCCCCAGGCCACGTCAAAGAGATCGGAACCAAAATTGACGCCAGTAATAACCCGCCTGGCGGAGGAAAAAAGTGAGAATAACACATAGAACGATGGAGGACAGCTACGCCCCTAGGAGCCACAGCAGAGAGATCGGAGAGATTGCGGAGGAACTAGAGGAGGAGTAACAATGCTAGGCAGATGAGCCTCAAATTGAACCATAATCTCAATTTCAAGTTCAAGCTCTACAATAAGGCCGCCTACCCAAGAATCCTCTTTTAACTCCACAAGAACCTTAATTCACTACACTACATCGCAAGGAAATCACCACACCATGTCGCACGGAAGTCATCACATCGCTACAAGGAGATTACAATTGGAAGTTGTAGGATAGGTTGAGCGAGAGAACCAAGGGTACTAGTATGGAAAGCGAGATGTGGGATATAGGAGGAAGAAATATTAATATAGGTATAGGATAACGGCTTAGAAGTAGAATGGAAAAGCGGATCAGAATGGGAATGGGATAATAGATGGAAATAAACGTCAATTGCAACTAGCAATTAACTACAACCTGTAAGTCAACGATTCTAAAGTTGGCCCAGTGTTAGAAGGTCGATATTCACCGTTTCCTTTGTTTTGTTACCATATCGCGCTGGCTAGTGGGAGGCAACGATTCTGGGCGGTTCCGGGCGTGATGGCGATGTTGATAGTGGGTTTTAATGGCAAGTGATGTTAATAGCGATGTTAGATGTTGATGACAATTATAAATCAACACCGGTATACCAAGTGACGTTTCCCTAGTCTGCTCGTTGATATTGATTTGAAATTGGTTCTACCGACAATCTTGAGGGCCTCTTAGAATATGTTCCAACTACTATTGTTATAGGTCGAGGATCTAATTCTAATCATTAGCCCGCAGCGTGATTACCAACATCTTCAACCTCCAACCGCCTATCTTTATGAATTTAACACCCTAGTCATAAAAAATTCAGAAATCAATTGTAATTATTAATGTAAATCTTTAGTCAGTCAAGTCAGTTAAATTCTTTAGCAGTAAGTAGCCTTTAGATTAATTTTTAATTGGTTAGGACATATCTAGCTAGGTAGGATGTATTGTGCAGTCGGGACCCTTAAAATAGGGCACGTCCTGTCCTATTGTACCCGGCTAGAGCGAATAAAAATCTACAAGATATATCCGCCGCCTTCCCCGTGTAATTAGGACATGCCCCGTCCTCTAGTAGGTTAAACAAGAAAAAAGAAAAAATAAAGGCGGCCAATTAGGGTCCCGCCTGAGAAACATGAATTGATACATAGACAGGTCTGAAAACCTAGCGATACGGCTAATGGGTCTGTGGTTATTATGGATCTAAGTACACACCCGACAGACAATCCCGTGACTGCCTGCAAGACTAACCTAGAAGCGGCCGCCGGCAACCGATCAACCAACATCACCAACATCAACACCATCCCCGCCATCACCAACATCAATACCATCATCAACATCACCATTAATATACTCCCCTCCCCTCTCCTCCCCTCTCCTCCCCTCTCCAGCCGCAGCCACTTCTCATCAGTCAATAGTAGCTTCAGTCAACATCTCCTACATCTCGCCCATCTCGCCCATCTCCTATCCTCGTACTTCACGACCCATCCTCCCTCATCTTAACCTATACTCTCCCGTCTCTCTGCGGCTTTCGCAAACAATATGTCGCCCTCTCCACCTTCGCTCGCTTCGAGGCTACCATTGTCTATGCGACCGAGGTTTACGCCACGAGAAGTCGCCCGCGCATATGCGATTACCCCTCCGCCAGATGACCGCGACAGCAGCCACGACACAGAAATCTTTTCGCGCTGCCTCCTTGATCTCAAGGATGAGCAGCATACCGTTGATGAGCGACTGCAGACCGTCGAGAGACGCCAACGAGAATACGCAGAGGCGAGGTGGGAGGTCGAGCACCGGCGACGCTCAACATCTGAAATTGATTTCATTCATGCCCGGATCAACAGCCCGGTAAACTCCCTGACGGAAAAATATGCAGGACTCGAGCAGCTGGTAGAGCGTCTTGACGATGAGGTGGCTGGCCACACGGAGACCATCCAAGGGAACTTTGATTCGCTGAGTGCAGATCTCGGGGATGTCGAAGGCCACCTCTCGGAACAGATACAGGATCTAGAGAAGTCGGTAGACGCACGCTTCGACCAACTAGAGAAGTCGGTAGACGCACGCTTTGACCAAATTATAGCACAATTTAAGGGCTTGGAGGTAAAATTTGAGAACTTTAGGGCAATATCGAGCAACGGGCTTGCTTCACGTCCGACCGATGTCGTTACACCATTGAGAATGCTTCGAAATGGTTCAGCAGGGCAGTTCGAATTGGCTGCAGCCGGACCTGATGGGAAGAAGGTAAAGTGGTGGTGGAAACTTCGGGAACCAAACAGGCGTAAGTTTGTCCCTTACTCCGGTGTATCCATTGACGATTTATTGACCGACTACAGGCGAAATCCTGCTCGAACTGCACCGTTGTCTCCAGCTTGACTTTAGGCGTTGGACTACTCTAGATTCCGACGATGATAGCGAATCAGAGGACGACGATAATCTCGATCCTTCCTTCCGTCCTCAATCCCTTGATGAAGCAGTACAGAGATACCAAGACAAGGCGGTTGCATTCCTATTTGGTTATATGGGACTTTCATACGGGAGGTTTGAGGACTTGTTTGGGAAAAGTTACGAGCCTGTACAGCCGGCAAAGCGTTCGCATCAGGGCTCTGATAAACCTCGACGGCGGATGAACCCTCAAGGTGATGTACGTGGATCATCGTATTGGGGATCACCTACTGTACCGATTACATCTGGAAGCTCTACAGCAAGTTAAAAGGGCGGCTCTTAATATTTTAGGTACCTTACAGGGATTCAGTGCAGGGTGGGAATAGTGTGAAAGGTTACCTGAAGCCTGTTATAAGCCTTCCATTTTGCGGAATAATATTACGTGACTCAGAATGGTGTTAAATCTATCACCCTATGCGCGAGCTGTCGAGGGGGTTTGCCAGTACGTCGAATGGTCTCATATGCTCTCGGTATCCTTCGAAAAGGTGGGTGCGGTACAGCGCATACTTCCAGCAACATGGCGATCTTCCAGTGAATACGCAGGGACTTACTCAATTTCATTGATTGGAGGACGCGATAGAAAGATGCGTATTTCTGTTTCGCCAAAGACCTGATCCCACATCATAAAGCTCCAAACCCTGTCTCCAACTGTGTTCCTATAGCTGAATCATACTAGGGGAATGAACAGCGATGATAGATGAAGTGCTTGGGCGTACTTCGCATTGAATAATGTTGGGAAGAGAACAGTTGAGATGGAGATAGCAGATACACCGATATGGATGATTACACTAAGGGCTAGTGAGATAGCATTGATCCATCTCACTACTCGGAGGTGCTCTCGCATAGATTCTGCAGAATGGGTAACTTCTTTGTTAAAAGGTACCCGACGAATTGCCTTAAGAACGTGAAAAATTACGAAGACAAGCAGTAGATAGAGGTTCCAGGCGACTAAGGCTATCTGCTAGAAGTTGTTTGTGGTGATCCCCGGCGATGGAAGTGCTATCAAGACTGCAGGTACAATATAGCCAAGTACAACTGAGGGAAGAATCAGTTGCGCCACCTGGGGAGGTATAAGAGACGCGCTTTGCAAGGCGTTACGTGACAAAGAGGTCGATGTCAATTGCGACAAAGCTGTGTAAATTAACGCCCATGCCCACCCTGTCTGTACCAGCGAGCGCAGCCATCTGAAACGAAAGTAGCCAAAGTGTAAACCTGATGTTTATCAAGAGTCAGCAAGAAGATGGAAAAACAGCTAGATGAATAAAACTTGACAATAGGTCCTGACCTTAGAATATTTGTAGTGGAACCTTGCCCAGCTCGAAAGCTATCTTGGTAAAACCCCACAATGATTGGTAAGAGTTGCCTAAGAAAGTAGATGCCAATCACTGAAGTCGTGGGATGAGAACCATCCACCGCTTCCTAAAAGAAGATAACTAGCACGTCGAGCAGGTAGTCCACTGGCCAGTATATTCCCGTGAAGCTCCTGCGGAGTAATTCCTTTGTCCCGAGTAAGACGTATTTAGGAGCACTATGTAATGCATTAAAAAGATGGATGAGAGTTCCATCAATTACGGTTCGACCCCAGGTTCCCAATATGCCCAATACCCCAAACACACAAAGAGTTCTTGTGATTGTAGTTGTACGTGCCATGATGATTTGACCTACCAAACTAAAGCAATAAGAGCTTGCTGAACTTTATGGTATCGAAATTGGGGGTATATAGTAGTTTGTCCGGCCCGTTCGTAGGTTCGGAGTGGGCTCGGTGCTGATTTTTAGCTCGAGGAGATGCCCCGTATCTTCGGTTTCTCACGCTTATCCATGCAGTTACACAAAGAATAAGGGGAAAACGCCGAATTATACATATGGAATAGAGCTATTGTGAATAATGGCGTATCACTACAGTATTGCGGGGTTGAGAGCAAACGAAAGAAAGATTAGAGTTTCTAGGAATAAAAGTCATTTTCATAGAGACAATAAAAATAATAAAGATTGAGCAATTTAGTCTATATGTTTCTAAATGTAACTATCTATGCCTCTACAATCAACCCACTCCTCCCTGCCACCAATAAGGCAAAATCAAGTAGTGATGCAGTCTGGAGGATTTCAAAGATGGTGACCTTTGCTTTGATGGCACTACTCAACCAGTTCCTCACTTCGACAGCAACAAGAGAATCGACACTAAAGTGTGATAACGGCAAGCTGATGTCGAACTCTGTTGTGATGATATTGAAAAGAGCGGCCATCTTATTAATCAGTAGCTTAATGGTGATTGCAGAAGCCTGAGCAGCCGTGAGGTTGTGAGCCGTTCTTGCTGTTGTCACCTGCTGCACCAGCTCTTCTAATCGACCACCTGCACCTGTCCCAGTACTAGATGCAGATGCAGATCCAGCTCCGGAGATGTTGAGTCGGAGCGTTCCAAATCGGTTGTCTTTCTTAACCGGTAGAGCGTCTGGGATATTAGCGTGATCCGCAAGACATGTAATAATCTGGCTATCTTCGAGGTTCTTTAATGGCTTGCGGATAGATGCCTCGAGTAATCGTAAAAGCTGCCCAGAAGAGATGAAAGTGAATCCGAAGCTTTTCTCAACCCGATCTCATAGCAAATTACTAGTTTCTGCCACAACTCCGACATCGACACGGGACCTAGGTCCAGAGATACTGCAGGCAAACCAATTGGCGTCCGGTGATGGGCCAGAGCATCCTGGCAGGTGTTTCCGGCGGCAAAGTTGGACTGAGATACATTGCCTACAACGCCAGAAACTGAGGATAGCATAATGAAAAAGTCCAGATCGATTACATGCTTGTCTAGGTTCATTATACTAACTACCTTAGGTAAGATGCCACGGCGCCATTGTTCGTAGCTCATGCGCTCTATGGCCGTGTCCTATTTGACAGCAGTGTTAGCTGGATATAATGTATAGTAGAAATATAGAGATTATTCTCTTGTATTGACTTACATTCAGATGCATGGCTGCTTAGATAACTCCTCGAATCGGAAGACTCGTGCCAGCACAATCGGCCAACAACTTGATAAGGCTATCCTCATCAGAAACATCACAACCGCGGATGTAGAGACCAAGACAGCGACCTCAGCTTCCATTCTCTGCCGTGCAGCGCATATCCGACTATCAGCGCACCAGCCCTCCAACAACCACGGCATGGCCGGTCAGCCAGTGGCCAGAGCAACGCCTCCGCCCACGCATCTTCACCACGCGCCCTCCTCGGCTCGCCGCCACCAGTACTCCACGGCCGTGCTCCGCAATGGGCTGCAATCCCACCGCACGTATGCGCTGGCCGGGGGCAGAATCAGTGGGAGGCCCGTAGCAGCCAGTTCCCCGGCGCTAGCCCGCAGCAAGGCGCAGGAGGACATCAGAGACTAACGCAGGGCAATGTGCAGCGCCAGGGCAGTGTCAGTCGAGCTTCCTTCTCCGTACCAAGCGCAGCACTGTACGACGACCCCTCCCGCGATGGTACGGTCGCCGCCGACTACCACACCAAGGAGGAGAACCTACGCAGCTTCACCAACCAGGAGATGGTGCTCCGCCGCGCAAAGCTACGCAACCAGACGTAGGACGAGGCTATCGCTAATGTTACAGCTGAGCGCAACAAGTTCCTCGAGCGTTGGCAAGGCCGGGGCAATCGCGAGCCAGAGGATGGCGACGACGGCGAGGATGGCGCTGGGGGCATGGGCGCTGGAGGACTCGGCGGCGGTCTTGCAGCTTAAGGGGAAGGAAGGGATATATAGTGGATGGATGGGCTCTGGATTTCGGGGCTCCGTAGCATGGCGGTTGGGTTGGGCGGGGTGGACTTGCCGGCACTCTGCTGGGCCCCGTAGCATGGCGTTGGGTTGGGGGGATCTTCGGGTGGTCGATTTCTGGTGGGTTTCTGGACTCGCTGGCTCCATCCGTAGCATGGGCGTTGGCGTTGGCGGTAGGATCTTTGGGTAGTTAGTCGATCGACTTCTCGTAGTGCCCAGAATTTCTTTTGCTTTTTGAGTAAGTGAAGCTGCATCGGGATGCGAAGCTGCACTGCGAGAAACAAGGAGAATGTTCTTAGCTTCTTTTCCAATCATCCATAAGGCTATAGTGCGTCCAATGCCTCTAATGCCTCTTACGATCAGGTAGGTCCTTTCACTGCTGTCAAGGCAGATTTCACAATATAGAGAGATAACTTTAACTTCGTTACCTAGATTTAGAACCAGAACAATCTTACCCATGTGCTGTCCTCTCTGCATTAGGCGCATCGCGTTCTCTATGTCAGAGATTGGGTAAGGAGTAATCGGGTAAACTAGGTTGACCACGCTGTTCTTATCTCCACAAAGACGGATTGTGTTGACGAGTGCATTTTAGATCACCTCGCCTCTGTACTCGACGTATTGCAGGATGTCGACACCACTTACAGTTGCTGAACGAGTAAGTGGAGTAAGATCAAGACGTTTCCCCGCCTCTATATCGATCTTGCCGATTTCTAGGAAACGGCCAAACCGTGCAACGCATTCCCAAGTGGCTTTGAGTTAGGGTTAGAGGGCCTGCTAGAGAGTTAAGTACCACATCGACACCCTTTCCTTCTGTTTTGGCCATGATTGCAGGAGCAAATAACTTATCTCGGCTAGAAAAGATATGGTCTAGTGCAATGCCATATTTCTAAATAAGAAAATCACACCTGGCGTTAGTACCGTAGGTTATAAAAATCTCTACTCCGATATGCTTTGACAGCATGACAGCTGCCTACCTAGCACCACCGGTAGCAGCGTGAACTAAGATTCTTTCGCCCTTTTAAAGTTTTAAAATGTTAAATAAGGCAATATATGCCGTGAGGTAGACTATAGGAATTGATGCAGCTTCTTCCCACGACATATTATCGGGAATTTTGGTCACCGCATGGCAAGAGACGCTCGTTTTGGTTCCAAAGCGACCTTTGCACATGCCGCAAACTCTGTCACCAACTTTGAGACCACTCTTCTCTGTATCGGGGCCGAGGCGTGTGATGACGCTGTAAACATATCGGGGTTCAGAAGGGCGCAGGCCGATCCTACGATTGAGATATCTAAGTCTCCGGATTAGATGCTTCGACATGCTTAATACACTGCAACTATACCAGTCGAGCAACCAGTATTAATAGTCATGCTTGCCCTCTACGGTCAAAGAAGTGCGATATTCGATTTGACAACAAGGTGGCTCCATTGCCTGTTATAAACGATTTAGTAAGATTTCAGAATCTAAGATCTATGTGTCAAAATAATCTCTTCCAAAAGTCCCCGAAAACACCGAGGTATTTGACCCACGCAAGCTCTCAACAAGTATTCCAGCTGTTAACATCAGATCATCTCCTGCCTCGACTTGAAAGCATTTAGGGCCGACTACTTACCATTTTCAAGCGCTTCGTAAGCAGATTCCATCTAAAGTCTTAGTTGAGGATCTATTGCCTTTTATCAACTTAGTTTAAAGCAAATCAACTATGATATTTACTTACGCTCGCTGTATCCCCAGGAAAGCTGAAGAAGGCAGCATCGTATAGTCCAATATCTTCCTTAATGAAGTATCCACTTTGCACATGGTTTTGCAAGATTCATTAATAACTCTGCGTTATTATAGGAGACCTAGAGGTGTAACCAATGCTGCCGACTTTCTGGAGAAGTGGATAAAACAGAGACTTGATATCAAACCAGTCTCCTGGAATAGGGACCCAGCCATCTTTACCAGCAACATATATCTCCTACAACTTGGAAGGGCTTGACGCCTCTCCCCCAAACTTGCAGCTTATACCAACAATGGCAATTGGGGTAACTGGAAAGTCAGGAACTAAGGACTTATTGCTAGTCCCATTGAGGCCAGTGCAAGCGCCATTCTGAGATGCGTGAGACGAATCTACGCCGTTCAGTGGTCTCTGAGCAGTTATGTTTGCTCGCGTGTTTTGAATAAACAAATGTAGTAATACACCGAAAAGTTAGCCACTCGCAGGACTCTCAGTATTGGCTTCACAGACCTGGGTATTGTGTTCAACAATGCATCTACTTATCTCCACATGTATATCCAATAATAAAACCACTCGGACCGAGCCCGAGCAGGCACGGCTACACCTTGAGGTAAGATAGATCTGTACCAGCGACATGTTCAACAGAACACATACTCGTCGGACCGAGCTCCACTCGGTGCTGCTTGCTACCTATTCTGGAAAATAGAAAAGAACGCGCAGCCTACTTATTGCGGTGCTGCCGATTACGATGACATCTTGCAGTAATATGAGTATGCTTCTTGGCTGTGGTCGTCGTGACGGCCTCTGCTGCCGGACTTGGCTTTCGAACCGGCGCTTGTGCCCTGAATCACGACATCTAGATTCACAGTTTCTATTACTTTAGAACGGAATCTCGTACAGATGACCCCTCCCCCCAAATTGAGTCAATTCAAGGGACGTAACAAGGGGCGGTGGTGGGTAATCAACTAAGGGTCTAACGGATAGAAATCAGAGATCTGGAGGCTTACGATAATGGAAAGGTCTCTCGAAGCTTCTGCCTTGACAACAGATCAGATTTTGGCCTGTGCAAAGAGGTAGCTAGGGATATTTACCACTTGATTGACGTTATTTCATATACATCCCTACGGCTCCACCGACTTAGCTCAATCTAGTAATTATCTATATCGAGAGATTAAAGCCATCAGGAGTATTCTAAAATACTTGTATTGAAACAAAAGGAAGTCGACGCTGTAAAATTTAACTTAAACGAAAAATACTCCTTAGAACTGCTATTATCCGCACGGTCAATGAATTTTTCTATTCTAAAACGTTTAGTTGGTAGAAATGAAGATACTACCTAAGTTAGTTACAGGTTCCGTAGAGTAGAGCTCGCGCCTTTTTTGCGTAGAACAATAGGCTTATACCATTACGAATATTGCTAATTATAGGCGTATATGATAAGAAGCGTTCAACAACCTAGCAAAATACCAGTAAGCCTAAGGTAACATTCAGGCGAGTAGATTAGCGCAGCAAGCAAGTGAGTAGCGCGGGAGGGAACAATTAGGAGAAGGTGTTATTAGCTTGCAACAAATGTCGTCCTTCTACCTTATGTATTTCTGTTGGGCCCTTAATCCCGCCTTTGACGTATTGCTAGTTGGATCTAGAGCCATTTACTTGTAGGTCGGTGCGTTGCTTCTAAATGTAAGTTCAAACTTCGTTGCTAAATTAGCGGACGATGGGCTAACTGAGCGCTTTTAGAAGAAAATAGACCACAGATCTTGTACAACATGAGTTAGACCCCACGACACAAAGCATACAAGCCTTGTAGGGACCGCAAGGTCCGCTGCAATGGCCAACAACCGGTGTATGAAAAGTATCAACGGTTAGGAGAGAAGTGTTTCTATAGCCCTTCGCAGAATCCTCGTAAAGCAGACCTGGCTCAGACAATTGAGATTCTGTGAGATCGCGTAGGTAAGTCTTCTCATTTTCTTCTTCCTTGTACCCAAGAAATCAACCATAACTAACCACTATTACTCTAATAATAGATACTGCCAAAGCTTTAATTATTAAACAAACCTAGCCAATAAAGACCAGTGGTACTAGCAACAATTCGACACCACCTCCCGTATAGGAGCTAATAATTAATTGTGAGAACCGAGACTTTTCGCCCTCGAATCTATAGTTTCCTTTTCCGGGCGATACATTTGTGACGGCGGAATCGAATCGTAATTCTTCGCAGTCGGCCTTTCAATTTTACAGTAGCTTGGACTTCAATCACGATATTTTAAATAGCTTCCCCAGCCCTCATGCTACCGGACGGAACAACCTGTTTGTCTCGCCATTTCAAGTATACGATTTACCAGCCCCAGAGGAGCAAGTTCCTGGAGGTAAGATGCACCACCATATACGGATGCCCAGTCTTCGAGAAATCCGAGCCCTGAACTCATCACCATCCACCTCACCCGTCTCGCCATTGTCCATGCCGCGGGGGGGTAAGAACGAGCCATGGAGTGATAGCCAGAGACTGATTTCAGAACTTACCACTTTCTCTTTGGCGGTCTTTGCTATACAGACGGAGATAGCTGGAATTTCTTCCGCCGTAGCTGAATATCTCGCCTGGGTGAGAAAAGCCGCGCGAGGATCCCCAAGAGAGAACTATGAGGGTGTCCTGGAAACGCTGGAGACACGGATACGCGAGATGCACGAAACTGCCCAGACAACGCACCAAGCTGTGTAGAAGCAAATGGCGAATATACTGGAAAAGCTCGAGGAAGTGGCACTGCAATTGAGTGTGTTTGAGAGGGAACTGGAGCTGCGTACCGCGGAGAAAGCCCATTTTTCCCAAGCAGAATATGATATCTGCGTACCCATGCCCGAGTAGAAGGCCAAAACCTAGAGAGAGAGGTAGATGATGGAAGTTCAAAGGGCAAAGAAATAGACGGACAGATGACCAGCAGCTGAATGAACACAGCTCGCTACGTTCTGATAGAATGTGTTTTAGATAGGTTAATCAAGTCTGCTATTTTGAATTGGACCCGCCGGGTGCAGGAGGAGGAGTCTTAGTGTGCTGACGATTCTACGTGATTTGATTTCTTGTCTTTTGCTCATTTCTTTTTCTCGTTTGTCTTTCTTTTTTCTCGATTCTGTTTTCGCTGTCCCCATTCTCGAACCCTCCCCTGTCTTGAATCTCGAACCCCTTGGCTTGATTCTCGATCCTCTAGTCAGCTTGCGGCATCATGGCTGGCTATCGGGCTATCAAGCTATCGAACATTATCGATGCTTACGAAGTATGATGCCGCAAGCCACATGCCGTACGCCACACGCCCGCAGCAGCGACATAGGTAAATAGGGAGGTGCTGGACCTACAGTACACTCAATTACTTATGTTTTTATCTCAGTCCCTGAGCTCCACTATGTAACGAACGTACAAGGCGTCCGTTCTGACTCCGATCCTCCGACTGTCATTCTCCCACTCCCACTCCGACTGCTCCGACTGCCCCGACTCCCCCAATTCCCCCGACTCCATTCCTCCGACTGCTCCTCTTCTTCATACGGAGGTCACGGCAAAAAGTCATAGAAATCGGTTACAGGCTGGCCAATGCCCCGGAAATAAAGTTTAGCGATAGGTTATAGGCTGTACTCTATTATTTCCGGGGGCAGAAGTCTGTAGCACGGCCCTAGAAAACAACCTCTATAGGCTGCTTGTTGCCTAGCTATAGCATCTGAATTAGCGAATACAAGGCACAATACAGGAATTCCCATGACTTTTTGCCGTGACCTTCGTACCTTTTACCCTACTTACTACTGTACCTACTCCTACTCCGATCTGCCCTCTGCCCTCTGCCCTCTGCCCTCTGCCCTCTGCCTCCCTTCTTCCCCGCCTACAACTCCATCGAACTATCAGCGGGAACGACTCAGCTACTAAGCCACCTGCTACCTGCACGAAGCAGCCCTAGTCCGCTCCGTAGATCCTAATCACCTGACATGGCATCAAACTTCAATGGCACTGCCAATGGCGCAGAGAGGCTGACCGAAGCAACTTTGGTGCGCGCATGTACCAACTGTGTTCGTGCCAAGTCTCGACTGGTGCTAATGCCCAGGGCAAATGTGAAAGGCATCGAGACGATCGCTAACCTGTGAGAATTCAATCCTGGATGAGCTAGGTAGTAACTGTTTGTTGCGTAGATGCCATCGCATAAAGAAAGTCTGTCAGCCTTCGCCTCCATTGCGCAGAGACCGTGCCGTGAGGAGACCGGTACATTACGAGACGGCGAAACTAGAAGCCACGCTGGAGGCCAAACTCGAGGCGAAACTCGAGGCCAAACTAGATAACATTGTTACTTTGTTAAAGTCGACAGCGCAGGGCGTGCCAGCCGGTATCAGCTCTGCACCCGTCACTTCCAGCTCGCCAACTAGCAGCCGATTCGGCTATAGAGATTGCATCGACAGCAGATCCTCAACTATCGATACTCCAGCAACATCCTCTCCTTCAAACCCAACATCGCTGGATGGTCGCAGCTGCTATTCCGCCCTTCGTCGGACTCTAGAGCCAAGTCCGCTAGGGTACGGACTTCTTTCTCAATAAATTCTGTTGTGATTTTGTGAAGCATCTCCCTTTTATCATTATACCCCCATCCGTAACAGCTCATCAGCTTCGTCAAGAGCGGCCATTTCTCTGGCTGTCTATCATGATGGTAGCCTCGAATAATTCCACACAACAGATAACACTGTCGAAAGAGGCAAGAAGCACCTTTGCGAGAAAAGCATTTGTCGAGGGGACAAGGAACATGGATTTACTTCTGGCAATCCTCGTCTATACTATTTAGTATGTACCTCATTTTGCCACCGATCACTTCTACATTAAATTTCTTGAAGCTGAGAGGCCGGTTAAATCTAACACCCCACAGCACACTAGGGATCGGTGCTTTTATTTCGATAAGCCAGTTCTGATAAATATAATACAGCTTGCCATCGCAATACTATATAATCTTGGCTTGGACAATCCACCCTTAAAAGATCCAGCGGTCATATTTGCGTATGATCTGAAAGGAACCGGGAAACCAGCAAGGTTATCGAGGACTCCAACGAATGAAGAACGCAGAGCTCTCCTTGGCTGTTACCTATTGACTTCGGTGTATGTATACACCCTTACTACTTGTCCTCACTAATGCTTGCAGGTCGTGTTACACCTTACATAAAAGTAAGACGCTGCGCTGGACTACTTACTCCGATGAGTGTCTCCACATACTCAAAAAAAGAGCCCGAGTTCGAATCCGACATGCTTCTAGTTCAATTAGTGAAATTTCGGCGAATCTCGGAAAGAGTCAATGGCCTGCGTTGGATAAGCGGTTTTAAGGTAGACAGTGTTAATACCGCACCTGTCTTATTTTATCTGAAATCGCTCGAAGCGTAGCTTCAAGAGATGAAAGCCAACATTCCACTAGAACTATCGGAGAACGGTGAGTTCACGGACGATTATGAAGATACGTTAGTTAGGCAAAGCTGATTTTCTCCACACAGAAAGTCTCCGGATAGAACTTTATACCGCGGAATGCAGCATTTACGAAGTTGGTCTCTCGCCGCTGCCCGATATCTTTCATAGGCAGGAAAATCGCCGAATTGCATGTCTTTGGGCTTATGTTAATGCCACCAATGCTTGGATCGACATCTTTCTTAGGATTTCCCCCGCGGTATACCCTGGCTTTTCCGCGTTGATATACTCTATTATGACTCACTGCTTCTTTAGCGTATATCGATTGTCAACGTTTGAGAATCTGGAACGGACGAATTAGGATCCTGGTTGGAGGAGAGGGAAGGGCTCAGAGTTAGTGCAGGGCAGAGCGAGAAAGCAAGGATGCGCCAGGATGTGGGCAAGACAGAGAAAGAAAAGAAAATAGTAACGAGCAACTCACAAGCATATTTATTCCCATTAGCCCACTGATATCCCTCTTCCTACTCATCCCCGCTAAAAACTTATTAGAGAAGAAGTCTCGAAAGGGCAAGAAGCTAGGTGCTGAGTAGGACGTCAAGGAGAAGCAGGAAACAAGAACTAAGAAGGCTGTGGCTTTGAAGCAGGAGGATTTCGGCTACCCACCCTTTTGTAATTTCCTTCCTTCACCTTGCCACTCACTATCCCTTACATGTATACCCGAAATGGCAGCATTTAGAACCGCAAGCCGCCAAGGTTGATGGTATGGTAAAGAAGTATTATCAACGCGGTACACTTTACTAATACGTAGCGCTCTAGTTGTGTAGAATTTAGGCTTTCCGAAGTCTAGAGAATCTACGATAACGAGCAGCTAAGCTCGACCTCCTCTTTCCCGGTACTAGACTTACTACTGTTAGTACTCTTCCTGCGGTCATCTCTTTCCTACTCACACTGGTTTTGTTCACTCTTAGTGTAAGCTGTGATTAATTACTTGGTAGCTCTTATATGTGTAAGATTTGGAGTTACCCACCTCCCTTTCGTAGGCCTTTAGCGGGTAAATCTGAGGATATCAAGCCCTGGCCACAAAGCTGCTAGACGCAACATTCCTAGATCCGTAAGCCAAACTCTCTGGCGAATTTGTATCTTCTATATTCTTGGTGTCTGTGTTTTAGGGATGGCTGTTCCTTATAACAACTAGAATCTTGTCGGAGCTACAAAGGCTAAGATTAGCGCCGGAGACATACGTATGAAAGGTTAGTTCTAAAAGAGGGGACAACTGCGAGCAGTTTGCGGTTAGAAAAATAAGCGAGGAGTGAGAACACAAGGAATTTACAATAACTTGGCTGATCTCAACAAATTTTCAGCGAGGATTCAACATCTTTCAGTATCTTCTCAACTATCTTCTTGACACTTTTCTAGTAGGCCCCAGTCTGCATTTACTTGCTGTTGTGGTTTACGGTTGCGGTAGCCATCAACGAGCACAAGGTCTGTGTCCATTAGACCTCGTGCTTTAAGTTGAGATAGCTTGGTTGAAAGGAGCGATTTAGGCCCACATGGCCAGTATACAAGGGAGGTGATATAATACTGCGGGGAGCCTGTAAGTCCTCTTTATGAGCAGTCTTGGAAATTTCTTGATACTTCTATATGTTGCTAGTACAAGTATATTTCCTTTCCATAGTCCTTAAAGCCCTTCTTCGCGAAGGATTCGCTTTATTGTTAGTAGTGTTCCTTTCTAGATTGGGGAACCGCGGAGCTTTATGGGGTCCTGCGAGAGTGGATCTAAGAGGGAGTTGGATGAGAAGGTAAACCGGGATATTAAACCCATTTTACGCATGGATGGGATTCAAGACATTGTGGGAAAGCGAGAGCATTCGAGTTATGTCGTTCACCGCGTAGAGAAAGAGTCTCAAGTCTACGAAGTATTATTTATCAATTAATCAATGGGCATAGCACGGACTGCGGCCATTGGCAGCTCAAGTGCTGTGCCACTCCGCTATGGATATAGGGTCCTTAGAACCGGCTATGTGTGATCGCAGAGCATTTAAACTCCTGGTGAAGCTCTGCAGACCCTTCGAAGCCATTGTCGAGGTGTTTGTGCGATATAGAAGGTTACTCATGAACGAGCGAATCGCGGATGAATGAATACCGGTAGGTGCAGTACAGCACAGGTACTAAACTGTACCACGTACTTACGCCGTCGCCCGTCGCGCGCTAAAGCTCTCTTTTGGACGTCGAACACCCAGCTGGAAAGATTTTGGTCGAGCTGGCACCAGAAAACTGCACCATGAAGCCTCAAGTCAACTCGGCCCTTTCACTAGCTACAAATCGGAACACACGAATACTCTTAGCCTCCAAAGAAATTTACGGTATTGACCTCATACTCTAGTAATACCGGACCAGACTCCAACGTCCCTTGTAAGGGTACAAGGTCTGTGGGTAACGGCGGGTGGGACTAGGACGATTCCAACACCTAAAGCTTGGGGGTCATCCTTCTAGCCTTCTAGTTACCTTTTTACTGCCGGAAGTACTATATATCAACATTGACTACTCTATTACTACTATCAAGGTGAAATAGGATTGTTGGTTCTTGAGTCGCTGAAATGGCTTTGGCGATTCAAAGCCATCTCTGTCCAGTCATTTTCCAACTTTTCGGCGATGAGTAAACGCGTCGTCTACTGGCGCTGGCCTCACGGCCTAGGTGAAGTTGAGTAATCGCAAAGTGCTTGAAATGGAGTTCGACTTACGCTTCCTGCAAAAATACGCGACCAAGGATGTATTGCTTATCATTCGCAGCTCGTTTCAGAGGGAAATAGTTGGTATTATCCTCACTGCCATAAACACCACGAGCAGCCAGCCAGTTCGTTCATCAGAACATAAAGATACTCGATTTCATCTCCCTCGTTGGAGTGACTGACCCATGGCTTGTCGGCCCTCTCTTATCAACCATGGGATCTAAAGCTCGCATGAGCGGCATGGTCACTATGATGTAAAATCATATTTCAGCAGTAATTTTTGGATTTTTGGATTTTTGGATCTTTGATGTTTGGGTTAGGTAAGGTAGGTACTTTAGGTACCTAGAGTAGAGACTCGGTACATTCGGATAGTTCCTTACGACTAGCGAGGTAAGGTGATGTGAGGTGAGATACAGGGAGTCATGCAGAGAGAAGATCTGACGAAAATTGGGTTCCATCAATGGCAGCCCTATGATCTTTTTTACATTTTTTCTCGAAGTTGTTGAGTTAGTTAGTAAAGACAAGAGATTGTTCAATTTGGAGAGTAAAGAATACACAATAGAAAAGCTTGAGTTTTGGGGAGATGCGTTTTCTCTACGTCGGCTTTCTTACCCGCGTGGGAAGCTTTCTAGAACGTGCCGTAACATTTCATGAAGTCCTTTTGGTGCCTTGTTGAGTACATCGAGGGTAGCCTGCGGTCTTTTCTTTTTGTAGAGTTCTTGAGAGCAGCTTGTATCGGCGACATCTATAGACCCACGGAACGCGCAACAACAATGGGATGGTTCCTCTCAGGAACACTAATCAGGCCCACCTTCGGACCATTCATAGGCGGAATAATAGTAACCTTTCAATCCTGGCAAGTAACTAACGATAGCACCTAATGACAGAGGCACCTCTCTAATCCGAGGTGTGTCATTAACTCAACCTAACAAGCACCCTCCACCAGTTCAATTAACTCTTCTATGCTAGCCTTTAGAATCCATGCTCTTAGGGTGCTGTGCCTCATCTTCCAGCATTGAAGGGTTGATATTGCTTCTTCGATACTACCACGTTACAAGGAAACGGATAATTCGTAGGACTTAATTTCTCGCTTGTTACTACAGATGATTTGATTCTGGTTAATTATACTGGGAAGGTGGTTGGTGGTAGGGGACCAGTTAAAGCAGTATTCTAGGCCAAGGAGGTTATGACCCAATGGAGATTTAGAAGGCTCGCCTACGTAGTTGGCCTTGCTTGGAAATTGGTGATGACCTCTGTCTCATACAACAGAAAGGCGCTAGAATTTGAAATGGATGTCTCTATAACTATTCGTACCTGATCCTACCAAAACGTTAGTCATTCTGTTCATATGAATTGCCATCGCGATAGTCAAGACAACAATAAGCGATGCAGGAATCATGGAAAGTCCCGTAGCAACAGCGTATATGATCACTTCTGTGTTGTTTGGAGAAGTTATTTGCGCCGAGGATAATAATAGTGCAAACCACGGAGTCTCTCTCGTGTGGCTAGAGGCGCTAGGAAAGCCTAGGAAGTCAGTTGTCTATGCCCACAGGTTCAGGCCCAGCAGCCTGACTGGGATCCAAGCCTCGGCTATGGCGATTACAGCATAGGTATCTACAATTTTCGTCGTAGAAGGTTAAAAAGCTTACCAAATTCAATCGCCCAGATTCCTGTTCTACAGCCTATATCGAGTACTCTTTGAGGATCTGATGGAAGCGGCGCAAGATGCAGTTCTCCGTCGAGAGTCAACATCCAGATATGATTCTAAAGATCTATGTCCCTTTGGCCACAAATTGGGTCAGATGTTAGATACGAGTTATATGTCTTCGAAATGACTTGTTCTTGTGGATGCTACAAGCTGATGGGCTTCTGCTAGTACCAGGCCGTGGAGAACACTTCGCTGGAAGATGAAAAACAGAAGCGGGAGGATGCAGCATCGAAGGAGTCAGCAAAAGACAGCATCGATTCAGAGAGAAACGCGGATAGCTCCATTTGCAGCCGCCGGCAATCTATGTATCTTATCCGACACAGGAACAGTACCTGTCTTAAGCATCTTGTTTTCTAACTGCTCTTGCTCAAGCTCGGCCAACTCATCGTCTCTTTAAAATCAAGTAACACGCATGATGATAACTAAGTTGCTTTGCTCAACATCTAGATACTTTTATCCCACTAAGAACAGATTGAGCAATAGTTAGGCACTTCTAATCTGACAAGTCTTAGCCATCACTCGAAGCCAAAAGGAAAGATGAAGGGCCCTTGAAGATCATATGTACGGTTCACAGAGCATCAAATTGGTACTAACCTTCTTCACGCCCAAGGATTGATTTATGCATAGGCTAACCTCTCACGCCAGGGCTTTCCGTCAACCTCCTCATGCTTCTATTGTTGATGGACATTCGTGAATACTCGATATTAGACTTCTACTAGGCGTAGCTAACAATCTACAGAGGTTGGACTACATCTGCGAAGTTGCGATAGATTCTGATCAGTTTTGTTGCCCAAATTTGCTGGATTTTTAGGAGATATATCTCGCTATAGGTTTATTTTTCTTTTTCTTTTTTTTTCACTTGACTAACTTTTTCTAGGTCAGCCACCGTTCACGAAGGAGGCACCAATCAACCTGGGTTAAAAACGATGCAAAAGAGGTAAGCGGCTGGTTCTTCCACCACCTAACCTTGTCGGAGATATGGCAGCAGCACAAGAAGCCTTTGGAGCTCCAGAAGAGGTAGACTTCCAAGCAGGTTTATAACAAAAAACTGACCGTTAGACCTTGATGGTTCTTGACTACAGAAAATAAGCTCCAAAAATAACCATCATTTAGAATTTCGACTTAGTATCTATAAAATCGAAAGTAAGTAGGATTGCACCACACATTCCTACAGGCAGAAGGAATAGGGCTCGTCCCCTTCCCGGCAGCGCGCCCGAAGAACGACGCAGTGCTGTTCTCGAAGTTTAACTACAAGTTGGCGAAGACTCGAAGACTCTGTCTGCTGGCAGTCATAGTTCAGGATCATCGACTCATAAGGGAGGTAGAAAGGGAGAACTGGAGGAACAGTTATAGCACTATTTTTATGGACCCATAAAGTTCTATCAGCTGGCAACGACATTACATACTCTTTTAGTAACCAAGGGTGGAAATGGGTAGAAGGTGTTATAGTTTGAATATAGTGGTGGTTGCGGTTGTGGTTGTGGGATTGGGTACTAGATTTGATGATTGCTGTGTGCTCACAATATACTCCGAAAGCGAGATCATTGGCTCTAAATACTCTTCCCTCACTCAATATCAGGACTAGGGATCGACAGACGAGGTAGACTTGTAACATTGGCCACACTATCTACCCTTCTTATACAAGGATCGAAGATTAAAACTGAAACCACGACAAGGGCCGCAAGGAATAGAACCGTGTGCGGCCTCCTCTTGGCACGGGAAACATGTACCTCACCGATTAGAGAACTTTCAATTTATTTACTTCTAAACTTGTGGTTGCTGATTTGTTTATAGATGATCCTGCGGCGAAGTGTATACCACAGAGACCGGCGGCGGTTAATCTAGGGGATGATAACACTACGATCTCTATGCGGCACTGATCCGGCACTGATCTATATCGGGCTGACCTACATATTCCGCAATGCTTAGTTGTCATCTTTTGGGTAATGTACAAATACTTAGGTAGTCCTTAAAATTTAAGCTTTCGCAAGGCAAATATACTTTCAAGTCATGTTTGCCTAAGGTACAACTAGACGTAAGTCTAAAAGGACATTTGCAAGGGAAATCTCTAAATCTAGAAGGATCCCGCCATCGTTCAGCAATTGATGTAATGATTTCTAGTAATGTTTTAGCATGACCTTGTTAGTGATTATATCTTTTCAAATTTGATGATGGACTGGATTGAGAAGCGGGATAAAGAGAAGCCATTCTTCTTAATGTGCCACCATAAAGCACCTCACCGGGGTTGGGAGTGCGATGATAAGCACAAAGGTCTCTACAGCGACCAGTAGCAACAACTTGAACTTCCTCAATCTGAACAATCCTACTACCTATAGCCTACACACCATACGCTTAACCTCGAACTAGACATAGATATTGCAATAATCAAGAAGGAGGAAAGCACTAAGAGTAAATACTGATACAGGGCTCTTTTGGGTCTTGTAATTGGAATAAGTACAATTTAAATCCATCAACGAGGAACAATTAGAGGGCAAGTCTGGTGGGTTTCGGCCCCGTGGGAGTTGGGCATGGAAGCTTTCGTTGGTGGTGCTAAAGAGGGAGGGAAGTCGTTTGGAGCCTACTACGGATTACTGAACTGGGTAGAATTCTGACTGTTTTGGGTGATTTGTTAGCATGTTTCCTTAAATATCTGCACAAAAGTCCCTTCCGCAGCCCTGTACACTTTAATGCAAGCACCTCTGCTTTACTTTGGACTTTACCGAGCGCATCTCAGTTGCCTTAGCATTCAGCAAGTATAGCATCCGCATGTTTGCTCCATCTCTTTTCAGCCAACCTGGCGATGATCATGCCGTTTTTGCATTATGAACGAGAATAATCAATTGTTATGTTTGCTTTTTGTTAATCTACAGACGATGGTTTGAAGACATTACGAATACTGAAACAGTGATGGCATATCAAACAATTCTATGCTCATGGAGTTGCAACATTGCCATGCTTTATTATCAAGAAGCAGGTGTCATTACTTCTGTAAAGCACTTGATTGGAAACGAGCAAGAAGCCAACCGAAAGACAACACCAAACACTAATATTTCAGCCGTCTTTTCAAATATTATCAGTCCTAAAGATCTGGTAAGCGTATGAACATGCCCCAAGGTATCGAGGGAGGTGGGAAGGCAGGGGTTGATGTACTGGGCAACGAGTCGTCGGGTTTTCGGGCTCAGTGTGGGAGACTCCAATCCTCCCGCTGCCTGTAAAGTCCACCCACAGATGATCGGATTTCTGGTGCAACATAAGTTGGTGTTCCAATGCTTCTTGTAAGATCACTGGGAGGTTGCTGCGAACGCGGCTGCATCTAAGCGCGTTTATGCAAATGCAATACAGCACTTAGACCACGGGCCAAAGCCAATTACAGGTTATCGATAGCTTCGCGCAGTGTAGATGGCTGTTTTGTAGATTAGAACTCACTTGCAATTTGGGCTTGTTATTGGCGAATGTGATATTCTGTGCGAAGGGACATGTACTATACCCAACATCGGATCAACATCCCTATAAGGCAATGCACGCTTCGCGATAGAGATACTGCGACCGATAGGATGCCTGGTTGAGTAGACTGACTATTCGATAACTCTTTTCTACTCTGGATCGATCGCTTTAAGGATTCTTTTGAATTTCTTTCATCAAAATCGATACTGGTATACATCCATTAGTTGAACACCTCGTTCTTAGAGGGTAGAAATCTATTAATATGAAGTTATTCAGAATCCTGCGAAGATATGATACGTCGGCTTCTTTTTCCGCTAGCTTGGATGTATGTATGTCTACAGCATCGTGATCAGAACTCGGGATTTGTCAATGCCGATGGACTTGTATAGCAGTTGGAAGCGAAATTAGCATCTCAATTCATGCCTAAAACTGGAGAGATGAAAACAGAATGTGGAAGAATACGTAGTTGGACTTCGAATTTGTCTAAAAAAAGTTGTAGTGTACATTCCAATCTAGAACTCGGTACTTCGTACTATCTTTGATGTGTCCAGAAATCGTTAGAACGTCTCGCTGAGCTTTTAAACAAAATTCAAAAGGCTCTTAGTGAATACCTTGAAAGGCACAACAATTCAAATACCAAAGACAAGTAAAATCTAGAGTCTATACAAAAACGGCTTTTTGTATAAGATATATACATGGCCCACGAAAGACGTGTCACACCCTCGAAGTCGTTACATTTATTGGAGAGGCGCTCCCGCAAGCTGTCGCGGATGATTGGGGTCAAGATATGATTGCGTATAGTGCTTTTGAAGGTCCGCGTAGCTGTCTGACAGATAACTATTTTGATAGTAAGATTTTGTTTCGAACAGTGATCTATGAGTATGGAGACTTACACAGTCCCATCCTAGCGACAAGGAGAATAAGGAGTCAGGCTCCACGGAGATGGAAGTTGAAAATTCCTACTAACATCTCCTCTAAATATGAGCTCTGGAGATTTTTTTTTTTTGTCTAAAAGGAATATTTTCTGTATTGCCTTGCATATTATGGTCATTCTTACTAGTCTCGCATATATATCTTTAGTATTCTGCAGGCCTTTGACTCTTTGTATGATCATTGAGCAGATGTATTGGCACTTAGGGAAATTCATAGAAACGGGTTTACAAAGGGATAATATACAGGAGTTGTCTATACCTTGCACTACTAGATTTGTCAAGCTAGAATCTCAACTGATGGTTGTGTTCCTTACATTCGTCATCCACTCAAAGTCTTGATACCTCTCCAGAGTCTCCCTTGCATTAACCGTCCACTTGGTTCTACCACTCTTCCCAAGTCCTGAACCTTTGCTTCTTACACCAGGAACACTTTAGACCGACGATTTTGACGGATTTTCACAAGCATAAGTACTATAAATCAAGTGATTTCGTACAGGACGAAAGGTAGAAAGTCGGGTGTAAGAAGGAGATCGAGAGGGTCTGGCTGGTTAGCGGGAATCCTTTTGATATTGTAGGGGCGAGAGTTGCTAGGTTACAAGCGGCTTGGGTGAAAACAAAATGAAACAAAGAAAAAATCAAAGAAAATAAAGATATAGAGATTGTAAAAGGGTGGTGGTTACAGCTACGGGAGTCTTGGCAGTTCAGAGAGCGAGACGAGTATTAAGCGAGTAGGCGAGGAAAGAGAGGCGGCTGTGCAAGACTTGAAGACTGCATAAGATTGATATTACTAATTTTCCTCTCTTTATTTAATTACAATTTCACCTTGTTGCTAGACGCTACTATATAATTGGAAGATGGAGATTCAAGATCGAGTCTTACTTTTGTAGATCTTGTTTGGCACCAAGAGGTGATACATTTGCACCCATGGTCACTGAAATAAGTGTCACCGAATACGGCTTTTTGTAGACGCCAGACTTCCTCCTAGGGCAGAATGGTCAACACATCAAAGCCCCTCCTACAACTAGTGGGTTCAATTCATCATAGCAGAATATTTAAAACACATTACAACAGATAGTAGCGAGCTGTGTTCATTCAGCTGCTGGTCCTAGAATTTCTGGAAGTCTTCTAGCTTGAGGACGGACTCTATGGCATCTAGTCCTTCTGAGGAGAGACGTAGCCTGTCCCCGGAGCGACATATCAGCAAAGCACCCTAGAAAGCGACGATTTGAAAGTGATGCGCGAGTATTAACAGGAGGTAAGACAGCTCAAAGTATCTGGTGAAGAGCAATTGCGAGGTTTCCGCGCTTACTCTACGCTTCTTAGCTTCGTCCAAGCCACTGTTCAATGGCTATGCGTCATTTTTATGTAAGGTCTATAAACTGTATTCGAAAGCTTATTGCCGCTACAGGAACCCCAGAGCTTCAATATCGACAAAGCCAGATTACAAGGGCGGAGATGGTCATGGTAGCCATAAAGATGATGACAGTCTAAGAAGTGGAGGAGGAGGTGGTAGTACTAGTATAAGAGTTTTCTTTCTTTTAGCCTGCCTTGACAGTATTTGTAACCGAGTCACTAAATGAGGTAACTCCTGATTTGTGTGCTCGTGATGAGCTAGATGAGGATACTAACGCTAAATTATACAGCAGTGGCATTCATTTGGAGCAGATGAATCTACGTCAAGACGATAGCAACGGCGATGTGATTTGTATACAAGATACCCTTAAGTTAATGCCCTAAATTAATGTACTAAATTAACGCACAAATACTATACTAGATTGAAGTTTAATCTCTAATATTAAAGATCTCATAGTATAAAAAGAGTTATTCTACGTTAAGCGCCTTGTACGGACCGGAGCCTGTGCATAATATACTATGGACTATCATCAAGCGGGCCTTCTCAGCAATCGAAGGAGTAAAATTTATCCTCCCTGATATATTCTTTAATACCACCTTGGATACCAAACTCCAATCTGGATTCTTCTATTTGAAATGATCCACAACTTTCTGCATATCCACCCATGGGCTCTTCTCCAACTCTACAGGAGCTAGTAATAAGAAAGCCTTTATAACTCTAGATATTAAAAGATATGAAGTAACCTAGAGTATGTCTATATATGCTGGCTCGTTCAGAGTGATTTGGGGGCCTTCAGTGCCCATGGACAAGTCTTGTGTTTCAACAGAAGGGACCAACAAGTCAAGATTCACAGCCAAAGGCTTGAGTTAGGCAAGATTAAAGCAGCTGGAGAACCAGCTGCAATGAAGATTGTGCCTCCCAGACCGATGCCTCACTACGCAATGATGGACTCCTCGGACGAACAACAAGATACGGAAGGTCTAGATATTGGAGATATTCTTCTGTAACCACTTACCCCCATGAGCAACTCCAAAGAGTAAACTTGCACTTTACTCGATTACAGCAGAAGAGCTAGAAAGAAAAGAAGAATGGGTAGCGAATCAAGCGGGCTTTGCCTGCTACGAATTAACCTTCACATCAAGCCCAGTATCCGGTAAAAAGATGATCGTTCAAGAGGGGCAATATGAGTTCAAAGATTCGATGATTCACTGAATTYTGCAATTCACATTACTTATCGCATGTCACTGCAACGACTTCTTTCGCCATCTTTCATTTATTGAGCTTGTTATGCGACTGAGCGCAAGCCCCTATCCCGAAATGGAGAGTAAATGGGCTAGATTCAATATAACTACTTACTTCCTCAGGAAAATCTGTAGTAGTAGTATTGCCATCCTTCTCCAGTCCCTGCGTGGCGGTAACAGTGCTTCTGCGGACTGCAACACTGCCGTTCTCACATGCCACCACATACTCACTCCCAGCGTTGCTCAGTTTTGCCACTGAAGAAATATCGCTGCATGTCGGAGAAATTCTTGGTGGCCCGTTGAACGCTTCTTTCGGAAACGCTGTCGAGTTGATCATCACCGTAATTGCCTTGGCCCAAGGCAAGGTAGTCATTGTTCAGGCCTCTTTGATTGGGTGATAGCTTTAAACGTATATATGTATATCAACACTTGAATTTCATAAAATGTATTTCATCTCTACCTTACCATATACCTATAGCCTTCCATTTCACCCAAGTATAAATCTCAGTAGAAAACGCATCTGAAAGAATAATAGAGCCGTAAGTACCTACTGCTTGTCACATACTAAACTACAGCTTTAAGTATCGAGCATGAAAGCTAACAAGATGTCCGAAGTGTACAGAAATTATACCGCTACACCTACAGAGGAAAGGAAACGCCATCACCACCTCGTCGAATGCAAATTCGAAAGATCCACCATTATAAGACTTTGAGATCGCTTGTACTTCCTTGATATTGTCTACCACACTTGCTTTACTGCCTGAAAACTTGAAGAGCAGAGTGGGGAGCTCCTTCCACTTTTTGGGTGCTGTAACCAAATTATACTCCGTCCATGCACTCCTGTACCGCGAGACCTTAATGACAGTCTCTCCATTTCTCACTGGCTGTTACCAATGATGACGGGTATAGGGCTGGAGAAGGTTTAGAGGAGGTACACAGTGACGATGATCTGCTGGAGCATGAGGCTGGAGGACGTCTAGGAGCGAATCGAAGCATGCAAGCAGAGAGAAAAGCACGAAGCAACTGCTTTGATACGAAAGGTACAGTAAAATTGTCTATCCTGTTTAGTTCAAGGTATCATCTGATATGCACCACGAGGCGAGAATTCCCAGAAGCAAGGCAGCTCCAACGGAACTAAGCAGAGCGCAGAATACCTGGGTCCTGAGCCAGTTTCTAAAGGAAAGGGTAGCGGAGCCGGTCCAACGAAGGGCGACCCTTCGTTAGAAGGAGCTACCCTACCCCCTCCCCCTCTGCTCCCTTATCTTGTTGTATTCCCTAAGACAGCGCAGCTCGGCAAGTCATGGACCAAGAAGAACAACATCATACGCAAAGACGAGAAATGCCCAAAACGCATCATTAAAAGCGGACCCGAAGATCCAGAAGGAAAACCAGACGAGAACAAGAAGAAGCGATTGACCAAGGCCGAACGAATTGAGGCAAACCTGCTCATAAAACACCAATCTCAGAGCAGGAGCTTCTTGACATCTGCGAAACTGAAGGAACCCCCACCAACGGTGGTGGCAATTTTGAAATCCGCAAGGATGCGAATGGCTCCTGGTCAAGAGTCAGATATTGTTCTCCAGATCACCCAGAGCGAGGCCTACCTGTCACACCAAAGCCTATATCTGCCAAATCCGCCTGTGCAACGTCTTGATTTTTCTTCTGTAGCTTGGCTTGAACACGCTGACACAGATAACCACTGCTATCCTGCTATCTCTGGCTAGGGACAAAGAATTTACTTTTACTTTTTCTGTAATCTCTAGAGGTGTTTCAATATCCCCCAGTCCTACATACTTACTAATCGTGCTGTTTCCAGATCTCGATCATATAAAAATCGCACCTTGTTGATTTTATTTTGAAACTGCCACCAGCAGTTATGGCCTCAAAACGGCTGGCGCCTATGGCTTTGAGATCTGTCATCCCGGAAAACCAGATTCCGACAATGACAACTGTTTAGGCCGTATGGATGGACATCTTCTGATCATTCTTCCTGTATATCGCATCTGGTGGTCTCAACTCTGCTACCAGTTCTTGTGGTGTCATCTCTCCTAACTTAATATAGTTCGGAACACCAATATGTTTACTCGGAAGGAACATTTAACAATGTATTGTGAAGTATAATAAAATTGTCTTCTCAGACACCTTTCAACTAATCTAGTTATACAATTATTTGCTCATTTTCTTGTACATGTTCATCCTATCCCTTCTTATCATTGGCGTAACAATTTAACCTACTATATACGTCGCTAAAATCGTGAAAGTATGTGAGATGTCGCCTGGGCAGACCTTGTGGGTCTGAGGAGGGTTGCTACGAAGTCGTCGAGTCGAGATTTTACACCTAGGACGAGGGTTGAGTTTAATGTTACCAGTAGGGTTTACATACAGAGGGCCACGTTGATGCGTTTAGTTCTCTCACCCCAGTTCTTAAAATCCTCAAACATATCCTCCTTCTTCATCGGTAGTACCTACTAAGGATTTTCCTACCTCCCATTCGGCTTCCTCTAAAAAGCAACTACATTCATGGTATCCCCCTTCTTAATAGGGGTTTGCGGGCGTAAAAGAATAAGCTCCGGAGGTCCTATCTTTCTCTGTTGTACATCTATTGCCCTAGCAGTTCTATATGTTGCGTTTAAGGCTTTTATAGAGATGTAGATGTGCAACAGCTTTCACCTATACTACTCCCAGACTCCTACGCAATTGTAAAACCTTCTAGAATATATCTTATAAAAACGCACATCTTTTACTATAATTCGGCCCATCCTAGTACTCTAATATATCTAAACCCCGAGAAGATGTCACCTAAAAAGGTATTAGTTCTTCGAACCCTTAGCGCAACCATTATCCGGACACCCACCCAAGCTGTTTTTAACTCGCCCGAGTTATATATTGGTGTAAGTTTCTTTAAGACCAACAAGACAACATTGTCAACACAAATGGTAAACTCAAGACCAACGGAGACAATAATAACTTTTTGAACGCTCGCTCAAAAGTAGGCGACAAGAAGCCCTCGCCAGAAATCAAGTAGTTCCACTCCTTAACATCTTAATAATACTAAGCCTAGCAGCCGCATACCCGTCCTTTTTCGTAAAGTTCCCCTATAAGTAAGGAGATATACTTGGCGTGGTTATCGCGGATAATAAGCTCCTCGAGTCCTGCGGCACCTTTATTGCCAATAGATAATCTATCGCCCTTTCTAAGATCGCCTTCCACAGCCTCGGAACAGCTGCCTAGATGACCCAAAGGGAAAACGAACGAGACAGAAAAAAAAACGAAAGGCAGTCAGCTAAGGAATACTGAAATTTGGTAGAAGCATTCCTGGAGGGCTCTTATTATATATACGGTTTGATGCTGCATCCTAATCAGTCTTGAGTATCTCGCTTGGAAGTTCTATTTTATTTATATTGCGATTCTAGTGATTGAATGTCTTTGTATCTGGTTCTTATTTATAGAAACAAAGGGACCGACGCTGGGAGAACGCACGGCACGGAGTATAGAAACTAGTGGGATTGAAGAGGATGAATGGTTAAACACAATACAACACGATATTAATAATTAAATACTGCCTATTGAGTGAGTATGATGTAAATGGAGATGCGGCCTCCTTAAAATAAACCTAAGGAGGTAAATGAAAAGTAGTCCAATTATACACTATTGCGTATTCGGCGCAACTACCATGTGCCGTACCCAGTTCAGGAGTTTTAAGCATTGTTTACAGTGCCACCAAGATTATTGACTTTATCATTGATGAGCCTACAATCACGGCCCCTAGTTTCGTAGGAAGCAACGGTGCCGGGGAGTATATCTATACCCGTGGGCCAACGCGTGTATATATATGTGTGTGTACTGCTTTTTCGAGTCTCGTCTTTTAGTCTCTTATTCAAATCGTTGATGAATTGCATTTGATTGCTTAAGGCTGTATATACCACCTGCTGAAGCGTAGTATAAACAAAGAATGTCTCGGCATGTGGTCTAACCTATACGGGTATAATTGGAGATTAATGCCATCTACGTCGAGACATTAGTATATCCTTGTGAGAAGTGCTAAGTCATATTCCGTCGCCAATTGAGAAGTTTGTCGGAGGGCATCAGCTCGCAGAGTACGTACTGTCTAGGCGAGGGATTCCCTTTGAGTAGCATTACGCTAAAGCATTGAATGACCAAGACGTCCTTAGGTGTTTACTCGTATTTAAAGTACCAATTGTGGCCCTTGCTTTCCTTATTCTTTGGAGCATACGCCAAGTAACTGTTGGAGAAATGAGTATGTTCCTCTTCAACGTTCGGCCTTTTCTTGGTGTTTCGAAAATAGCTTGGAAACCATATCCTACCCGCTATATAGATGAGGTAGGGGAATATTTCACAAGTGTAGCACATACTGTTCTCGAAACAGACGGCGAAGATGACGGCTTTAAGTTGTGTGTTGCACTTCACGAGATGACCTAAACCTTGGGCGTTGAGGGGACATCTAGTGCTAGCTACGCTTACGAGGCAACTAGTGCCATCAGGATTGTTGCTTTATTGACAAGAGAGTAAGTGTTTTACAAAACTACAAAGATGTCCACGAAATCAAGAAAGAGCTCTTAATCTATCAATCCTTATTGTGTCTGGACCTRGTGAGTTTCCCCGTGTTGAGTCAAATTAAGTCGCAGGCTCCCGTGCCTACTGCGGGCTCTTACCCGCAACAGAATTGGTATAGAAAGTAATGCGAGTAACTTGATCATTTTAACATCTGAGATTAGATATAGGACCTTATATCATTTCCGGCCGGTATATATCTAGGCATCCGCGGGGGAAGTTGGATACATGAAGAGGAAGTCATGGCAGCGCGGGAGTAAAGGGCTTTACCTTATTTGCGAGAAGCCTACGTATAATCTCTCGCAATTACTCTGGAGAGGCACTATTGATTTTTGAATTAGATGGTTGATAGGCACCACTCGCGGTAACCCTAGCTCTTGTAATACCGTTGGATATAACAGGCGGTGGGGGTGAGAGCATAGCCGACGGCGTATCATTACGAGCTTTTCTACGCATACTTGCAACTTGCGGTAACTGGTTAGTCATCCTTATTTATGTTTAAGCAAATAGGTTGTACACTGGGGGCTTTCAAGGGACTGCCTCTTGCCCGGGGCAGTTGTTCCCATCATCGCAGAGGTTTTTATGATATAGAAATAAGAGAAAAGGAGAGATAAGGAAAAAAGACGTGGAAGAAACAGGTTGATGCCAAGAAATACGCAGTATAGAGTATATATTCACTAGATATTTTTCTTCGGGGAAGTGTATCACATATCCTACGAAGTCCGTCCTTAATCCACCTGGTCTAACGAATGCCCGAATTAGATTTAAATTCCTTAGAAATCACTACTAGATGAACTGACATTCACGATAAAGCAAGGGCATTTGATGGGACGAAATGATGTCTGAATAGAAGAGAAGAGAACAAGAGGCAGCAGTATAGAGGTCGATGTATAATTGATCCAAAAGAGGTGGTAAAGTTCCAGGCGGAAGAATCACAACCTGAGCCATCCATAAGCACTCGTAGAAATCTCGGGAGATGTTCCCGAGGGGAAACTTCTGTACTTCAAGATCAATAATGTATCTATTACGTCGTAATAAGCTTGCTTGATGTTCAAAGTGCTTCTCCGTGTGCTAGTCTAGGAAAGCGAAAAAAGACTACCGCGTAGGACAAAATCAAGGATACAATTCGTGCAAGGCACTGTATGATATCGGGGGTGGTGGGTTTTATTCGTACGCGAATTCTCGGCTACTTACTGTACAAATGTTGCTCGCCCTCATATTGAGGCTTGGGATAGGTGGATGGGTGCATGTGTCGTGGCCCGACAGTATTAAATCGCTATTCCGCCCGACTCGGCAGAAGCGTATAACCCCACGATGCACTCCTCTAGTCTTAAATCCTGAATAGTCAAAAGCAGCAGCGTAGGTGTTTCCGACTTTCTGATAGCAGGAGGAAGCTACGATTAGGTAGCCCTAAACCTAAGTGTCAAGACGAAGCTCTTTAAAAGGCTGGTGATTTTCTTACCTAGAGGAAGCACGCTTCAGTCTACAGCAAGTCGAGACAACTCCTAGCTAGTACTATACCTAGGCTACACTCACTCTTTCATGTCAACACATCAAAAGCCAGGAGGATTGGATGACTTGTATAACTGAATTAGTTGATTAAGCGTTTCAATTTTTGTATGGAGAATAAGCTCATTCGACAAAAACAAAAAAGAAAAGAAAATTTAGTTGCATAAAAACGTTTCAACTGAAGTGCCAAGAACGCTCTGTATACGAAAGGTACATCACTCCCTCAACGAAACGCAACACACCTAACCTCAACACTCTCTCGCAGCTGACCACTCGCCTCGGGATTCAAACCCGAACAGTGAAAGCCCTCTTCAAAAATACATATCAGCATATATACATTCATTTCATCTTCCAACCGCATCTCAACTTTCAGACAGAGAAATAGAAATTCAAACTTACAAGCACGTTTCCCCAAAGAATCAGCATTGCGCAAGACGATCAAATCCTCCACCGACTGCCTCATAAAATACCACTTTTGCTTCTCATTGAAATACAGGATGGCGTTCTCATCAACCCGATCGCGTCTGATTACATCGTTGATACATATATTGGTTAAAGGGTTGATGGTCATCCAGTCGCACATCACCAAGGGCCAGTCGTTGTTTAGGCCTCGGAGGGGTCGCCAAACACCAGGAAGAAGAAGACATTAGCTTCTTCTCTAAGCAGCTTGGTAGGAGAAGGGTATAATACTTCAAAACATCAAAATCCTTACCTTCCTAGAAGCTTTCCTGTCCCGGGAATCCACACTCAAGATTCATATACACGCCCCTCGAGGAACACAACACTCACTATATAGTCTTTGTGCCGGCTACTCGACCTTGGTATGGATCCTAATATTGGTAGGAAAATCTAGGTCCCTCGTCCTAACTTACATTCCATTCCATGATATGAGTCGCAATGCAAAACGTAAAAGCAACAAGGGTATACATAAACTATAACAATACCAATAATATACCGTAAAATTATAACACTCGATCCTCGAATACTACAGGAATTTCTTATGCAACAACGCCTTAATCTCAAACCAATACCCCTTTTGTACCCCCTCTTCCTCGTCAGCGCATTCTACACCTTCAACCTCGTCTTCTCTCCGATGACGCAGAAACCGTGATTCTCGAGATCCCATTCGTGGTGGTCGGTGATGGGATACACCGTCACGGCTCTCTCGTCATTCTAGTGGTTCAAAGCGCGCACACCGTGAATATAGTCAACAGGCACGTCGGTATCGAAAGGTTTCTCGATGTCGAAGATAGGGTCTTGAGCTAGATAGGAGATTGATGTTTCCATGTTAGAGGAGCGAGCTGGCTGGTGGTGTGGTCCCTAGCCATCAAGAAAAGAAGGAAAGCCTTAAAGTCTCCAAGTAGCTTAGATACTCCCTTTATCCACCTCAAAAAAAAACTCGGGATTCTTGTAGAGGTTACTATCCTCATTAAACCATAGTCTTGTAAATATATATTCCTCAGGCCCGTCTGTAACCCATTGCCTGCGTTTAAAGTATACATCGATCTATGGCCCTTGAGATCTATATCGATATTTCATAATTATATCTCTAAGTCTTTATTAGCTATAATCTACGGATACCCAGGGGGCGGGGGGGCTTGAGAACACTTACTGCATATAGGCGTAGGCGAAACTATTATCTTTTGCAATCTTTCTTCTAAATATACTCTGTGATACGAGATTTCTCTTTAGCGTAGTAAAAGTCTTACTCCCACCCAACGTATTTGACCCTAACTGCTTCGGTCATAGTGATAGGCTGTCTAGGAGAGGGTTATAGAGACAATCTAGAGAGAAGAAAGGGCAGAGGAGAAAGAGGAGAGTAAAGAGTGTGCGGGACTACTGTATTGTACATCTAACCTTCAGCTTGTTTTATCTCAGTCTAGCCGAGCGCTACGCAATGTATCGGCAGCAGGATAAGGATGGCACACTGTTTAAAAATTAGGCGGCCAATCAAGATACGGTCTACAATTAATCTCTCAGCAAAATGAGCAAGCAATACATCGATCGTCTGAGCCTTACACCACCTTCATGTGAAAGCTGTTGACACTTGCAACCATCTTTACACATGAGCCACGCATATTTCGCCTTGTCAAGTTGGCTACAGTCCTATCAGGGTTTGCAAACTCCTCCTTAGCCAAGCTTCTACTCAGCCAAGCCAAGCTTCTACTCAGCCAAGCCAAGCTTCTAGCAGGATAAACACAATTGCCCAGGTAGAAGGACCAAGGTTGACTAGTAGATCAAGTTTGTTCAGGAAAGCTAAGGATATTGAATCCAGAGGAAGGCAAGGGATTCTCGGCCCCATCCTCCCCCCCTCAAATAGAGCCGGCCCTTCATTTGAGGCAGAGGAAAGGCTGGCCAGAATCTTTATCAGAAAAGAGTAGAAGAAGCAAAAATAATTAGATGATCACAATAAGGGTGTCCACGAAGAGGGAAAAGACAAGGATAGCCGAGGATGGGTTGGAAGGGTGGGAGGTTGTAAAGACAGCACTCCTGCTTCGGAGGACTGCTAGTCTCGGAGTAAATGGCCCATCGGCCTGTCCATGGCTTTCATAAATTCAGTCGATCGGATCCTATACTTTTCGCACGTATTCATTCGACGCTTGGGGCGAGAGCAATTCAAGAGAAAGGTAGATGGCCGGTAGCCTTTTGCTGGATGTCGATGAGACACCTGATGCCCAAGTCCAATGCCTGTTCGCTGAGAGCATCTTCATCCTCTGCCAAGAATCCTCTGTTCAGCGGTCCGTTCTTTGATCCCTCGAGCTCTCATAAATTACCATCACGACCCTTCACCAGCGCTACGAAATGATTGATGCTGTATTCACCGGGTACAATCATGTCGGAGGGGATTAACCATTCGAGACGCAATGAAGAAGTGAATAATTGTCTGCCGAAACCACGCGAGACGCGCATCCTCTGCATCGCGTTCTTAAGTAGCCGTTGTCGTAAGATGGGAAAGTGGGAAAGTAAAAGTACCATGCTTCGAATTCTCTGCTTAGAAATTATTCCGACTGTCCTGATTGGATTAATTTTGGGACAGTTCGTCGTGACTCATCTCGGTTAAAAAGTGGATTCCGGACTTAGACTACCTTGCATTACAGGTTGCATTTTTATTTGTCGGGAGTGAATTGCGAAGTACTTACGTACATAGCAATTTTCTAGTACCATATATTCTTGACACTGCATGGGCTGTCACTTTCTGCCTTATCATTCTCCTGGGTTTGGGTGTAGGTAGAAAATCCTGGTTCTGGATTAGGTTCAGACTTCGCGAAACCTTACATATATCCACCGTAAGCCGTAGCCTGGGATCCACTTTTGGTCACTCCAAAACTTATCAATCTACAAACCTTGGCTGCCTCGGACATACCCACTGGCGTATTTGTGAACGCAATGCCATTGCACTTGTGAGTGTATTTTTCTTATAGCAGCTAGCACTCTTGGAATCAACACTAAATTCTATCGCTCGTAACAGATTAGCCGAAGACTTCTCTATTAGTATATTCTTCACTGTCTTCAATCACATTATCTCCTCGAACTCTATTCACGACATAGAATCAGATATAGACCTTTTGAGATAGGTCAATGCTGTCTTCCGAAGAAGTTACTCGGGAGAACAAATCAATATGTACTGTGGCAAGCTTACTTAAATACTCAAGATACTTGTTTCTATAATCGAAATTATGAAATTTGAAGCTTCGAGCATCGATGACCAACAACCCCGTAAGATCCTAGAAGAATGTAGGCTTCGGGCAAGTAACACAACTGCCTCAACCTACTCGTAGACTCAAACACTAGGGATGGGCACACCTGAGTCTAGTAATATAATAGCTGCCACGAGATCTGATATGTCTTTAGGCCGCAATTACAGTAGAGTACAAGCTGCTCTCGGACAAACGGCTCAAATATACAACAAACGACCCCACCCCAATTCATCTCATCGACTTACCTAGACGAACTCAGCAAACTCCGATCCCTCTCTGGCCTGCTCAAATCCGCGCAAGCGCCTAAAATCTTCCTCTGTGTTGTCAATCGCTGAAACAGCTCCCAGTATACTTTCTGACTTACAAAGTGCCGATTATAGCACTGGCGAACTTTACGATTCATTTTTCGGCCAGGAATTGGATGGTGCGGGCTTTGAGTGGGATTTAGATTTTAGATGCTTGAAACTTGTTCTAGTATCAAGGGGAGAGAAATGAAAATATCAAAATTGGTGGTCTCGCTATTAGATAAAAGTATGAGAAGCTGGTTTACAGTGTACATTGGATATGGAAGAGAAATCGAAAAAATATCTAGCGGCATTATGAGATGAGACAAAAACTGGAAATTGCGTTCACTCCTCCGCCGTTTTGGGATTGGATAATTAAATTTAGGCGCCAAGTCCTCCCCGTAAGCCTTTTAAAAGAATGCTCCGTATGTTTGAGATCTACCATAGAATCAAGGGGAGCTTATGCTAGGTAGTCTAAGGTCATTTTGAAGTGATGGGATAGACGTAAACTGACCATGAAATAGAGAACAGAGTAGGAAGAGTTCTTCGGAGGAGGCATAAATCTCTGTTTTTAAAACTTAATAAAATAGTTTCCTTTGCGTCAATGTATACTACAACCCTCCCACCTGATACTGGTTCTGTTTTCAGTTGGCATTGGATTTATAATAGATTCAATCCGCAGAGTAAGAGCTAGGAATTCTTCGTCTTTCTGTTTTTCTCCTACTAGCTGGAGATATACTAGAACATCGGTGTAGTTTTCGGGGCCATCGTCTACAGTCCTGTTAATCTCTACAAGCTCACTTCTTAAAGAAATACCGAACTACTTATATAAACTATACACTGCCTTATCTGCCTTTCCATACTTTGCTGCTTGGTCTGCATTATCTGATTGATGGATCTTTCCCACAGGTATCACCAAGCCCGGACAATCAACTAAGTTGAAAAGCACTGAAAGATTTCTCACAGTCTATTTGTTGAATGGGACAGCAGTATGAGGCGCGGTGAATATCAACAATGCATCCAGTTTCTCCGTCTGCCACATCGCATTCCATGCTTGGCAAGCTTGGTAACGAGCAAAGTACAAGCGGGAAAACTTTTGGATGGTTATCTCTAGTCGTAAAGGTAAGGCCACTGATGGCGTAAGTGGCTCTCCTGTGGCTTCCAGAAGCTTAATAAAATTCTACAACTGTTAAAATATTCCACAAAGTCGGTAATTTTGAAGACTAACCCCTTGTTACCATCTATAGGGAAGGTCGAAAAATACAAGCTGCTCCATTCGAAGCATGTCGAAACCTGCATGGACTTGTGTGACAATATGTCCAGCGCTTCTGAGCTTTGCTGTCGCCTCGTCCATTGTACGTCTCAAAGGTGGCGTTGCTGTGAACGCACCATCATCCATAAGAACACCAATGCGAAGCTGACCCCGTCGAGCAGCAATTCTAGTCCATGGAAGGCGCATACAAGAGAAATCCCACTTCCATGGCTCGGCTTTCATCACAACCTCGAGGAAATACCTGCATGCGTGGATCGAGGTAGCAATTGGCCCAGCACTCGGCATGATCACTGGGACATCAGGTACGCTGGGACTTTGTTGACCGCTGTAGGGGATGATATCAGAGCTTAGCTTAAAGCCAAAGACGCCAGTAGCAGAGCATAGCCCTCGAATACTGCCTCCAATGTCGGCGCCGATGCCGAGGACACTACCCCGTAAAGCCACCAGAGCAGCCTCACCTCCACTAGAGCCGCCAGTTGTCACATTAACATTGACAGGGTTAAGGGTTCGGCCAAACACGTTATTATCCGTGTCATTTAAGAGCATAAGCTGCCCCAGATTGGTTTTACAATAAGGTACGGCGCCCAATGAAATGAGGATATCTACCAGAGCAGAGTTGCGTTTTGCTAGCTTGTTAGCAAGAGATGCTATACCAAGCGACGAATCTATTCCTTCCAGTTTAAAGCTATCTTTGAACGATATCGGCAGCCCATAGAGTAGTCTCAACAGTCGATCCGGATGTAGTTTACGTTCTTCATCAAGTCTTCTTGCCATTACAATGGCTTCTTCAAAGAAAGCCTTAGTCAAGCAGTTTACCTAAGACAACTCTTGTCAGCGACTTGAAAATGATATCCCATTCAGTCCGGCCAGTTCCTTCATGATTTCTAATTCGTAGAAGGAAACTAATAGGCCCAGCCTTACCAGTTGCTAAGCAATTGCCGCACGCTTACAAAATGCAGTGACGACAGCCTCTGCGGTAAATTTGCCAGACTTGATACCCTCAACTATATCCACAGCATCGTGATTCGACGTAATATGGATGTCTTCTTTTGTCAATATCCCATATACCTCGGGAATCTTAAGTAAGTTTTTCAAAGTACCAACTTCTCCATTCTTAATCGACGTTGGTAGTAGCCAAGCCGTTAGAATTTTACCATCTCGTGTATTAATCTTTTAGTCGCTTATTTTCTTCCATAGTGGAGTCAACGGCAGCTCTTCTTACTACGGGTATCCATTGTTTTATATCATGTTTATTTTAGGAGAAGGATTCTAGTTTACAGTAAATGATAATCCCGATAAATATAATATTGTGATAGAGGGTAGCTTACAACACCGATGCAGAGAATTCTCGGGAAAATAACTATATTTCAGTTTCTTTCTTAATAAATATCCATGCTATGAGCCTAGTCCTTTCTCACTTACCTATGCCGGAGCAGCGATTCTACCCGAGATGACAGTCGATCAAGACTTGTGAGACGGATTTCGGAAGCCGAGTCGCTTTTCCAGGTGGGTTTTGATTCTTCGGAAGAAAATGCACCATCCAAGTGCACAGGGTGGACTGGAAAAAAAACTCATAACAGGAATTTGAATCTTATGCAATTTTCCGTCAGCGACTTGAATGATAGAGACCGTTAAGCTAATAGAATGAAAATAGTCCTCATTACGGGCTGTAGTCCTGGCGGAATAGGTCATAGTCTTGCTCGGGAATTTAACCGTCGAGGTTTTCGTGTTCTCGCTACGGCCTAAGTACTTTCGAGGATATCAAGGCCCTGATCGCCGATCAGAGCCTGTACAGCTCTTGTCAGCGGATTGACTAAGAAAGACGGCTTTTAGCCTTAGCCAAATTGGGTACACTACCCCTGATTCTGTGTCTTGGCGAGAGGCTTAGAAATTTGCAAGCATTGTGGGAAGGCTGTGCCCGTTTGCTTGCACTCGTTCTCTTTAATTCCTCTCCTTTATTCGAACTGATATTACTCTGGACTGGCAGATCACAGCCTCCTCAAGTTGCCTCACCTGCACCGCAACCCCATCAAGACCCAAAGAAATGGAATCAGAAGCGCTCCTTCCCACAGTAGACAATGTTGCCTATCTACAGTTCGTTCCAGTTCGGGACGATGCCGATTTTCACCTTCTGGACGAAAACGAGGAACCTTACCTAGTCGATGACTTCTGCGCAGGACTTCAACTCCAAAGCGAAGTTACCGATGTTATCCACGGAACTCTTACAGATGAAGGGGAGTAGGCAACCCTCTTGCTAGTTCGGCACCGCTTCCTCGGTTTTACTAACGAGCGTCGCTTGCGAGAAGTTGAACTGGTCATCCGTTTTGAGGACGCCAAGAGGAGGCCTTTCTCTGATCTAGAAGTGGTTGACTTGTGGCTAGACGGTGAATATATCCTGAACGAAACAAATGTGAATGTTGAGGATACGAAGGGGGTTTCTTCAATAATAGGTGGAGGCTATACAGGGGTAACAGGAAATTTCGGGGCGAGATGAGAACGAAAAACTACTTTTAGTCGAGTCGATCGGGCACGTCTGACTGGTACTAGTTGGAAAGAAGGAAAGACTCGGGAGAGAAACGCTGTGAGGCTCTTCGTTACGGAGAATCAAGGCTGGGGAGACGGTGTTCTGAGCAAAGTCCTAGCTTCAATTCTACTAAAGCGTAGAGACATAGAAAGGGAGTTTAGGGGTCACGTTCATGTACAAGCCAAAGCTGGGCAGTTTTTCAAGGCGAAATAGATCTCCAAAGGGCTTGGAGGGAAGAGGATCATCAGTGCTTCGGTATTCAGCCCTCGGACTTCCTAAAAGACCTCCAGCATCAATAAGGACAAGCTGGCCAACGAAGACCTTGAGACTCTTAGTGGCGTCACACCACTGAAGACTGGTGGTGTTACACCACAGCCACCACCGGCAGCAGAAGCAGCAGAAGCAGCAGAAGCACCTACAACTCCTACAGCCTAAAATCGAGATCATCACAGTTAGGTCGGTTAGAGATAGGGAGACTATGTATTTGGGGCATTTGGAAAGTTGAATGCGTGTAAACTTGGGTTGTTTCTAGACGAATGTCACGTCTTAATTTGTTGGCCTCCTATTATTCATGACTAAACTCTGTATATAAATGATTACACTGAACGAATTTTCATTATTTCTACGTCATTCGAGTTCCTCCATTGCTAAGCTGCTATCTAGTCTTACTGGATATGATTTTGCAAGACTCTTATTTATATAACACTTTTGCTGGGTGATATGGAGAGCTTGAAACGGCCGCCAAGAATTCTGTTCTTGTCAGTCGATGATAAGGACTTGAGGTAATTTTTATTATTGGACGGTCGTGTCTTTGCTTATTGCAGATGTTTCGGTCACACTGCAGATGCAGCTCCGGCGATTTGACTGGCAGCCAGGAAGCCAGCATGGTATCACCATTTCCGCAGCCCCTCCTCTTATCAGAACTCTTGCCACCAGTAAAGCCTCTGTCAGCTAACATTACGTATGCTTAGCTCCGTCTCAGGCACCCACAACCTCCACCAGCCATTGCGCGTCCCGTGTTGTAGAAGGTTAAACCGGTGATAAATCGATAAACGAAACATATTTGGACTTTGGATATAATTCCCGAATTTGTTCCAGACACTCAAATCCACAAATTTGTAGTCAAGCATGATGTAGAGAGTGTACCGGAGGACTCGCCAATTCTAGACATTGATGCCAACGCTCATGAGCTTTTACGACAGATAATGGCGAGGCCGGGATACTTGGACGAGGTACGTCAACAACACAAATGGGTGGTTTCAATGAACGTATCTCTCTAACTTGATATAAGTGGAGAGATATGCTTCTCATTGGCCATGGCCTAAGTGAAATAATAGTAAAGCGGGTATGTAGTCACCGGCTCGGCATGCTTCAATTTCACTCCAATTACACTCAGAGACTGATTTCTGCAGGCCATCATCCTAGCACACACAGACCCTAGATATCTAAAGTTCATTGTTACAATCTCTAATGTGGTAAGTCTCTCATACATGCCGAATTCAAAATTTCAGGCTAACAGTGAATCTAAAGATCTTTGTTGGTGCCGATGAAGAAACCTCAAGCACGTCAGACTTCGAACGCATGATTTTCAACATTCTTCCTACACTGAAGCGAAGAAAGGGTTTAACTGTTTCATTTTCTTTGGGCACCCTTACTTCGCATATCTCTCAAATTTTAGATGCCTTTAACACCTTGCCACTGTAATATCAGGCCAAGACTTTTGGCGGGTTTAACCAAAAAGTGTTGTAGATGTAGTGGTAGGCTTTGTATTACCCTACCCATATGCAACGCAGATACTAAACATTGTTAGGTCGCCGAGTCTGGATCCGCGACATCTGCTACTAGTGAAACTCCAGCGGAAAGAAAAGTAAAAGAGTTTCTAATACGAGAACTTGCTGTAACAAAGTATTCGGTGTGTTATATCCTTACTAACGCTTACCAATGTTTGATACAAGAACAATTTATAATTACCTTGTCCAAGATCTATGGTCTAAACCTTCCGATATTGTGATCTGGTCGTTCGCTGCCCTTTCTTAGATCCTTCAGGCCTTCCGTCCACTCCGAGAAAATGAAATAGGGTGTGCAGCAGTAATCGTGTTCTATCTTAGTGCCGCCTCTACATTGAACGGGTCTATTTCTATGGGCGCCATTGGCGACCTGGAGCGATATATTGGAATTTTCCCCCGGAGAGAAAATGGCTCTATTTTGCCATTTCACGAATCTATAAAGGATTTTTTCCTTTCCATCTCTTCAAAAGCCCTGCCGGATGACGCTCGCCTCTGCACAGACGCGGAGCTTGTAAAGCTCAGCCTCTAGTATATTTTAGATTTCATCCTCGATGCTTTCCCTACGATATGTGAACTAGCTAACGGAGTGCCTATGCCTGTTTCCACCTTAAAGCCGGAACAACAATTTCTGCACTACACGTGCAGGTTCTGGCCGGACCATTATCTCAGAGCCATGAAGACCCTACATGAAGACTACATGAGCAGCCTCGACAAGTCTGTTCTCGCTTTCCTTGGAAATGCTCCTGTGAGACAGGCATGGCACGAAGTTTACAGGACGCACCTTCCACCGCTCTCTAGACCGAAACCTTATGAGCCTACACCGTTGAGAATAGCTTGTGATCTTGGACTCACCCAAATTGTACAAGAAATTATAAGTGACTCGGAAGCCGTCCTCGATGTATCGGAGCTCGATTCTTCGTTAGACCTCGCCGCAAAGAGCAGTCATTCGGCTATTGTGGATTGCCTACTCGAACGCAACGTTAAAGGCCGCCTTGCTCTTGGCTACGCTGCCCAAGCAGGCGATTGTTCTCTCATTGAACCCATTGCCAGCAATGGAGCCGATATTAATGCCACTGGTGACCTCGGATCGACTCCTCTGCATGCTGCTGTCAAAGTTGGGTCTTTGGATGCGTGCAAAACACTTCTTCGTCTTGGAGCCTTAATACAACAACTTGATGGTAAGGGAAAGTCTGCTCTTCACATGGCATGTGAGGGTGGCTATTGTGACGTGGTGAATTGGATTATAGAAGTCGGAGTTCCGATACTAGTCAATCAGAAAACCCAGTTCCACGAAACTACCCTCCACCTTGCCGCTGCTTTTGGTCATTTGGAGGTGGTTAAGCAGCTCATAGCCAGAGATGCGGATGTTAGTCCCCTAGACCAATGCTGCCGCAGTCCATTAGATCTTGCTTGTAAGAACGGACACATTAAAGTCATAGAATATCTGCTAGGCACCGATCTAGAACCTTTCCAATTCGCCGCGCAGAGGGGATGTATTTTAACTCTAAAAACTATCACCGCTAGTGCCAAGGCCGGAATCATTTTGCGAAAAGAGAATGTTTTGTTCCTCGCCGCAAGTAATGACAAAGTGGACGCCGTTGACTACTTGCTCCAATCTGGCGCGGATCCCAACAAACCAGACCAGAATTCTTCAGATAGATTAACACCACTTACGACAGCCGCATCTAAGGGATTCATTCGTGTCATCAGGAGGCTTGTTGTTGGGAATGCCGACGTGAATCTACATTCTGGACGGGACAACGTGACACCGTTACACCTTGCAGCTTCTCATAATCAACTTGAAGCAGCCATAGAATTGTTAATGATCAGAAAGCTGTGAGGTCAATGCGAAGAACGGGAAGAAACAGACGCCATTGCATGTTCCAGTGTCTACTCCCCGAATCGTTGAAGTACTTTTGGCAAAGGGGGCTGACCCAGGAATTCGGAACGAAAAAGAGTCTACACCATTGCATATAGCGGCTAAAAAAGGATCCGAGAAGTCAGTCAAACTCCTCATCGAACGAGGAGCCAGTCCTACATCAATGGATGGGGATGGTTACATGGCACTCTACTTGGCGGCAATGGGGGGCCATCTTCCAGTCATGGAGCTCATGATTTTTAACGAGATATCCCCCATTTATACTATATCACGGAGTGGGATAACAGCTTTACATGTCGCAGCTTCCGCCGGACAGCTCAAGGCTGCGATGTTCCTGATTCAAAAGAATATCGAAACTATCGACGTCAAAAGGAAGGATGAGAAAAGTATATCTTATCTCGTAGCTGAAGATAGTCAACTTTTGATAGTCAACTTCTTGCCTTACCTGAAATTTCTCGACGCCAAGGCAAACGATGGCACGACTACTCTACATAAGGCAGCTTGGACTGGTGGTTCTGACATGGTGGAACTACTACTAAAAACTACTACTAAAATCTAGAGCGTCTCCAGATCTAGTTGACAACAGTGGACGCAGTCCTCTTCATCATGCCGCACACTCTGGTAAGTCCCAACTTCTCGGAGTACTCTGCCCTCTTTTGTGTTCGTTCCAGGGTCCGTAGCAATGTCCAACACCTCCTAGAATATTCTACTCCCGAAAATACTTGAAAGAAGCATACTGACTATGATTTGTTGGGAAATAGATAGTTGCGGAGCGGTTAAATTGTTACTGGAAGCTACCGCAGACCTCAATCGACAAGACGATAGGGGGACGACTACAATGTACCTTGCAGCTTACTATGGTCACGTTGAAATCGTTGCCCTATTGTTACGAAGTGGCGCGAACGTCAAGCTCAAAGACAGTGATGGCTAGTCTCCATTGCATACCGCGTTTGACTCCAAAGATATCACAGAATATCTGATCAGTTGCAAGGAGGTTGATATAAATAGCAAAACAAGTACCGGCAGCACTGCATTGATGATGGCTGCCGAGCACGGGTATACTGACATTATAGAAACTTTGATACAGGCTGATGCAAGTCTTGATGAACATAATAGTATAGGATATAAAGCTCTGTACTTTACATTATTTTCAAGAGATGGAAAGAGCTTGGGGCCACTCCTTCGCAGCAAGGCGGATATACATCAGCGCGATAATCGGAATAGAACCTCTTTAGACTTCGCGGCGGAAAGAGGAGACATAGAGGCGTTGAAAATCCTTTTAGGTACAATACGCGGTGCAGAAAAGCTGGACTGGACACTCGACGCATTGCTAGGGGCTTTATTCGTGGCGCTCATGAGTGAAACGGTCACCGCCACTATACTTTTCGTGGAGAGAGATAGAGGGATACTGAACAACAGACTTCGAAATGGCTCTACGGCAATGGAAATTGCGCTCAAATATGAAGAGCGGCAAACTACTCTTCTGCTTCTTCATGAGGGAGCTGACCCATGGATTTATGGAGGCCGTTACATTTCTTCGATCCACCTAGCTTCTTACTCGAATGATGATGAGTTTATCAGCGCAGCAATTCTCAAACCAGTTAGCCTAACTCTACCGGATACCTTTACTTTTCTTCGACTAGCACTGGAATTCGAACGGGTGAAGATCTGGGATAAGTTTTCGGATCACAGAAAAGAGTCTCTGAGCATTACTGATTCAGATGGCTGGACATTAGACAACTTTCTGGCGCAGGCCCACAATCCTTTCGATATCAAAGATCTTGGCCAGTCATCTGATGAAGGACAACCTACAGTATCAAAGCCGAGTTATAGCACCATGATGGCACCTAAGGCTTGGGCAATTCCGAGAGAAAGTAACGAGGGGTTTGTTATAATATCCGGAGGACTTGAGGTACAATCAGCCCGTGAGTAACGAATATTCAATCATTCTAAAAGTCTTTTCTCACATGAGCACTTAGACTCTTCTAATCCAGTTTCAATACGAGCGAACCATCCATTTTTACCACGTAGTCTAAGAATTGACTACTTTGAAGTGGAGATATTAGAATTGGATTCGGATGCTGACGGCACTATGGTCATGATTGGTATATATAGAGAGTTTACAGATCTGTCTCGGTCTCTTTATAGCCAGAGTCTACATTCTATTGGATTTCACAACACTGATGACTGTTATATGATTCCTCTGATGGGGAAGATTCAGATGGAATTCATAGCCTCCAATCGTATGGGGAAGGTGATATTGTCGGTTGCCGAATTGACTGGAACACCGATGAGTACTTCTTTACTCTGAACAGGAAACTGGAACGTATATATTCATGACTGAAGGGCTGAAACCCTGCTAATTTCGTGCAGACCGAGAAAAAGGCAAAAAGCTGTCGACGAAGCTATATCCAGCTATTTCAATGCAAGGAGAGAGTACGAGAGTCCGAGTAGAGTTTGACAGTCACCAATTTTCTTATGATTTGAGTACTATATGGAAAACGAACATCTTCTCTGATTATGAAAAAGACAAAACCACCGAGTGAGCACAAGTTGCAGTCTGGCCTTGAGCCGTGCTCCTATGGCTGTTGAAGAGTCAACTCCATTGATAACAGAATCAGGGGGGCACAGAAGATTGAGTCCATCTGGGCTGGTACCGAGGTCTACGAAGGTAGACTCGATGTTGAATGAGCCTTCTGGGAGAGTTATGAAATTCCAGCTATAGATGGGTGACATTGCCACGTATGAGATGCTAAAAGAGTCCATGGGTCAGTACCCGTTCATGAATGTTGACTCGATCCCTTCGATTAACACTAGATACACTACAACAGGCTGCGACTGTATATTGGGCCAACGCGATATGAGACAACAATGCCAAAAAATACCATCATCTTCAACTCCAGCGTCCGCCATTCCCGTGGTACTGATGTCCCGTATATACACAAGATACTTATAACGCGAGATATCTGGGCTAGTCTGGGTGATAGGATTCCTATCTGTATCATACTTTGTGATAAGCTCAGAAAACAGAGCCGACGGCACAAGGACAAGGTTAGTATTCTTATTATCAGAAGGCTTAGATTCTAGAGCTACAATAGGAGAAATAGTGGACTTGATCTTAGCAACGTCCGCAACAGGGAGATTGATAGAAAAGGTTGGCATCTAGGCAGCCTTCATCCCTAGACTCGTATCTGTAAAGAGTGTCGTGAGCTGGTCTGCCGATAGCTTGAGCTGATCCTGCGTAAAGACCAGAAGGGCTAGCTACGGCACCATGTTTCGTGTATATTCAGGGTCTTTAGGGCCGGGTGAAGTGCTCGCAATCCTCGCCCATAATAGATGCGGATCTGAAAGAACAACATGCGGGAGAATATTCGCCAACGCGCTATAACCCTGTGGTGGAAAGGAAGAGTGAATAGCCTCATCGGGTAGGCTAAACCTTGGAGCCACAACATTAAAGGTCTAAGTAGCAACTGTCGAGCCTACCTCCGAAAGGTTGAAAATCTCGCCAGTTGACGAAGAAGTGTCCTGTTCCACGCCGACAATATACTCGCCGGCCTCAAGTGCCGGTGCCTAGAAAGAAAAGAGCTGCTCTTCACCGGGCGGAAGAATTGGCGGCTCATTCGCAACGTACCGTTTGCCACAGCGAGTAGGCGCCTCTTCACCCGCTGTGCGTGTCGCTAAACGAAGTTTTGGGGTCCGTAGACGCTGCATGGATAGCGAGTGTATGGACGACCCATGTCGTTTGAAAATATAGCTGTAATCGCTGTTGAAATTTGGAACGAAAATTTGGCGATAGAACTACCTGGTAGACTATTCTCAGCTGCTTACTGGTCCTGGCCAAATCGATATCAAAGTGGGAAGGAAACAGCGTAGGATTTAGAGGTGTCTGACTGGAGTGAGAGATGTGCTTGCGATGTGGTGGGAAGTTGAAATTTGACTGTAGTCCTCTTGCGTCTTTGATTCCCTTGACCTAGAAAATATTGACGAGTGAATTCGGAACGAGAACTAATCATTTAGCTTCAATGCCCTGGAAAATCATCTCATTAGCCCCTATGCATATAAGACTATCAGATCTGCAGGTGACTCCCGGGAGGCGGCAGAATAGCAGCTAGACAGCTAGACAGCCCTGCCCAGCCAAGGGAGTCGTCACTAGCGGTGTGGGGGAAAGAAATTTGTGGATAGACTTTATATCATATTGTTAGCGAGAATTAGGAGTGTGAAGGCCAAACATCTCCACCCCTGGCTTGTACTGTACAGTTTGTCTTATTAGAGAAATATCATTTACTGTTTCCTGATTTCACAAGACGTCTAAGTGGTACTTGGCACATTCGAAAAGGTGCACTTACCTTTTTTTTTTTTTTTTTCAAAAACGTTGGTTCTCATGCCTAGCTAAGGAGGATCGTAAGCAAAACGACCAGAGGCATATTCTCGTGTACTATTTACTAAGTTTTTGACGGCAAATTTCCAGCTTACCTACTTTGGATGCACTTAACGATCCTCGTGTGCACTTACAACTGAAGAGTGAGAGACTACAGAAGATAGGACTCTCCGAAGCAGGACTCTTCAGCATCTACTATCCGCTATCGAGTCTCATAGCGGTATCGTAGAAGATTCTTATCAGGAACCCATCTATTGCGCCAATAAACACTACAAGCATATTATAGTCAAATACCTTAGCAAGGGTAAAATTGCACCAAAAGTCGCAACATCATCCTCACCATCTCGGAAACCGTATCATCACAATGGCAAGCTCAGACACCGGCAGCGATATCGATATCCCCGAGATCCTTACCATTCCCATCAAACTAGACGCCTTCATTCTAAACGAGGCAGTGTGTGGTGGCACATCACCACACCCCAGCGACGACGAGAACGCGGATAAGGCCAAGATCGCACCGCTGACCCAGCCAAACTATACTTTCCTATGCTTCGAGAGCAACATGATTCAGAACGACGTGCTCGACTTCGCCGACCTTCACAAGACAAGGCCAGCCGCCTTCAACACCCGCTTCACCGATATTGGCACTGGAGAGCCTCACGCCAAATGGAAGGGCGTGTATGTCCACTGGATGGTGCTACGTCCGTATCGCAGCGGCTCAGCAATGTCCCAAGAGGAGACACTGGGGGCTAAGCAGGGTTTCCATTCTCAGGCGAAGAAGGCCAGCGGTGTCCGCGACCCGACTCCTAAGCCGCCGGCCCAAGGTGATACTACCGCACCGGATTATCGCTTTGCGCTGGCACGCTGGATAGTTATCCGCAAAGTTGAAGCATACAGTCCAGTTCAGTTGGCGCACTGCCCATAATCGATGCTTTGGTGGTGGAGAGCGATCGTAAGCAGGCGCTGGATGACATACCAACTGTTGCCAAATATATTAGTATTGCCACTTAGTTCAGAAACCATAAATATAGCCTATATTTAGTTCATGCCATAGATGAGCCGACGGCATTATTCTAGTAGTTGGTTTCTAAGCGTTTCTTATATATTTAAACTATTTCTCTAATATTATATAAGTCGTTTACATATAATTCAATACTCTCTCTCGTTTATGTATATATACTCTTATTTTCCTACCTATATAGAAATCAAGCAACTATCCATAGACTTCCGATCCATATATTCGTTAATATATTCTCCCATTTAGCAACACCAACTACTCCGGACGTTGACCTCCAAGTCGACCACTCGCCATACATCATAGGCGGGGACGCTCAGAATCTCGATGACCCTACCATAAATCAGCAGGCCGAGGTGTTTATCGGCTACAAGGAGAGCGCCAGCAGCTGGACTGAAAAAGAAGATGTCAGCCGGAAATCAGGTGATTTTATCCCACTTTTGATGTATATATATACCCACTTTAGACCTCACTTTATTCTGCAATCGAGTCAACCTCCAAAAGTCTGACAGAAGATAATCCGAACATTGTGCCAGACCAGCAGCCGGCTCGAGTAGACCTGAGCCTTCTAAACTCGTCCAACTAGCTGTTGGCCGACTATCAGCCGCACAATAGCAATGTATTTAGTATTATTGATAATCTAATATACCTTGACCAGAATAAGAAGGTTCAAGTTGTGCACTCGGCCACGGTAAGCTATTATATACTGGGATGGCACACTACAGAGGCTAAGGGTCTCTTTGAAAACTTGAATCCCAAGGCGCCCAAGCCTGTTACACGAGGAGAAAGACTTGCTGCTTTGAACATACTTCTCACTCAGACTGACACCGCCACGAAAGATGGCATCGATGAATGGCTGGAATCGCCGTATCCGACGTGCTTGATATATCATGGCGCCATGTACAACATCAACTGGACGGCTGACACGAAGCCCATAAATGTGCCGGCAGATACATTCTTGGAAAACCTTCAGTCGAGCATGTCCGTGTCAGTTGGCACCACACCCGTGGACGCCCTGCTGACCTATATCAAGAGCCACTCGAGTCTCTACTCCGCATTCAGAAGCTCCTGCACACCCGAGACGACGGCGTAGATGCACAAGATGAAGCTGATGACATCGTCTACAATTGGAACTACGCCAGCACGAGCGGCGGTCGCCACTTTTTCCTAGCCGGGAGTGACAGCGCACAAGGAGGTCAAGGACAGCCAACGAAGCTGAGCGCCGACAGCATCTCAAAGCTTAATTTGGTCAACGGTACAGCGCACTACCTCGACGGACTAAATCGCCAGCTTCAGCTTCTGCGTTGGGATACGTTTGCATCCTGGTGGCAGTACATAACTTCCTCGACAAACTGCAAGCTCGTGTCAACACGCAGCTGCTTGGTCCTAGCTCGCCCTTACCTCCTCCAGACGCCAATTGGACTACGTTCGTTAAGAATACGCTTCCCAAGCTCCCGGAGGACCTCAAAGTACGGCGAAGAGCCTCGTTATCGAATTTGTTGCCTTGAATCCTGACAACAATACGCCACAGCCTCTAGAAAATGGATACCAGCTGCCGCTGTACCATAATATCGACAAATATAATCCCCTACCGAACGGCGATAATCGGTGGAGAGACCGGTGGCAGGACACGCAGGCGTGGTTCCCGCTTTTTCTTGAGTGGGTGGCTGAGTACACGCACATTCCCTTCCCTGGGGAAAATGACAAGACATACTAGACTCTTGATCAGCGAAGTGCCTAGCTATCGGATCCTACCGGATTACAGTATGGAATTACAAATGGGATCAAGCTCGCGGACCTTGACATTCAAGACAAGCGTACTGTTTCTGGGCGAGTTTTAATCCTCCCGCAGCCTAATCTCAATTTACGAACGATCGTAGGGCAGATTCTAGACAAACAATCTCCCTGCCGGGTACTTGAATCCAGATCAGGTCAAAGAACTACAAGATGGACTCCACGAGCTGGCATTCCTTTCGTCGCCACTTTCAGGCTTTACCGACCATCTCATCACCCACGTCCAAGTAAATCACATCAAGCCTACTTTGCGGGTAGCTAACCCACCGGCAGGAACCTTAGCCGTTGAGCCGTTCAAGGCCGCCATCGACGTAGGTTCCGGCGTTGGCTTCCAGGACACGCAGCTCTACATGATGGGGCTAGAAACGGACCTCGCACCGTACGGGACATTAGTGCCATATATTAAAGGCAATTTCTCACCATTCAAGCCAGCTACCCATAGGCAGTTCCGCTTCACGGTGCTGAATATCATTAACAAGTTTGGGCAGACTATCCCAATGATCGATCTCACGCCAACACCTATCATATAGGGTCCGAAGCCACTCTACCCATGCATCAGCGAGTTTTATACCCCCGGGGTATCTAACAAAGACCCCAAAAATGCCAATACAGTTGTAGCGGACAAAAACGGTGTCTGCCAGTACGTGCAGGTGCCACCGTCCATCAATCAGCCCGCCCGGCTTAATTCAGCATTCGTCGACTACTTTGACGAGGACAAGTCAACAGGCACGCCGAAGGGATGGCGGCCGCTTGACGAATGGGTTGAAGACTTTGTATGGGGATGGGTAGTCCCCAACTACGCAGATAGTGGCATTCAGCTCTTCCTCCTGGATGGGACATTCTTTCGCGAAATCCGACGAGCGGCCCCAACGGCACTGTTGAGTCTGGCACCTTTCTACCGTTTCCCAGCCCTGCGGTATCGACGGACCCCAATACTAAGCAGCTTGAACAGTTCGCGCAGCAGCTTACTGTAATAAGGACTACATCCACTCTTTTATCGCAATGCTAAACGAATCTCTGGGCACGGCAGCGCCTGGACCAACTGCGTTCTCCGAGTTCCTCTCCATCGTCGGCAAGCCGCTCGCGCTCGTCAAAACTGCTTACTCACTAGAGCTTGGAGGTATCCGGTACACCAACCAGAGCAGAATCATTGGAAAGAAACCAGAGAAAGAACTCCTAGACTACACATTTAGCGTACAGATAGGTGACGCATCGCGCGTCTACGATGGTCTGATTGCCTACTTCCAGCCATTGGAGAGCCCATCCGCAGGAAATGCCCTCGACCTGAAAACGTTCTACATACATTTTATCCCAAAAAAAACCCCCAACGTTGCTATCCCCAACCACGCTTAGATTGCGCCGGCCAATTATCCCAAGCTCAATCCATTCTGGCTCGATCCCATGGCCGATAGCATTGCATCTGCGCCCCCGACCCGCCGACAAGTTAGTCTTTCGAACTGGATATCCATACCGTGTACGGACTCGGCTCTAATGAAACAGTGTGTACACGCTCCATCGGCACTTTATTTTCAGCTATCATTCAGCTACGGGACTCTCCCCTCCACCGGGAGTAAGATTTCGAATACATACAGCCGTCGACATTGCGACAACGAAAGTTGCTAAAATGCCCTAGAATGCCAAATGGAATGCCAAAACGGAAAGCTTCCTCAGTGAGAAAGAGGAGCAGGAGCCAAGGATTACTATCGACATACTCAAAGCCAAATATTTTCGAGGAGCGCGAAAAGCGAATCAACAATGGCGGCGTCGATCAATATCGACCTATGGAAGGATCCTTGGAGAGCTTCATCGCCGATCCCTGGGTTCCGCCTGGATTTACACGTGACCCAGTGACGAAGGAGTGTGAAGCTGTCGTGATAGGCGGCGGTTATAGGGGACAGTTGATGGCTGTTCGTCTCCTCCAACAGGGCTTCAACAACATCTTGATCATAGAGAAAGCTGGTGACTTTGGCGGCACTTGGTATTTGCTTCTCGAGAACTGTACTCTATTTTCTACGAACATATCTAATGGAAGCAGGTATTGGAATCGCTTCCCCGGCGCTCAATGTGACGTCGAGTCTTACAACTACATGCCGCTGCTCGAAGAAGTCGGCTACGTGCCATCGGAAAAATATGCACATATTGACGAACTCCTCGCACACTCCCAAGAAATTGGAAAGTATTTTGATTTGTATTCGCGCACCTTGTTTCGGACAGAAGTGCGAGGTCTACACTGGGACGATGTAATAGCAACCTAGAGGGTAGAGACAAATCAAGGTGACGATATCCGTACTCGTTTCGTCCTACCAATTGGTTAGTTTAGATATTCTCTCCTCGGTTTGGAGCCAGGCTGATATTGCATTTAGCTGGACCAATTCACCGACCTAAAATGCCAGGCCTTCAGGGTATCGAGCTATTCAAAGGGAAGAGCTTTCATACCAGTCGCTGGGATTATAGCTATACCGGAGGAGATACTAGAGGTAACTTGACAAACCTCACAGACAGGCGCGTTAAAATTATTGGTACGTGCGCAACGGCGGTGCAGGCTATCCCTCACCTTGACCAATGGGCGAAGGAGCTCTATGTCTTCTAGCGAACCCCATCGTCCATTGATGTACGCGGTAATCGGCCTACTGATACAGCCTGGGCAAAGGCATTGCCTAAAGGCTGGCAACAGTCGCGAATGAACAACTTCGTCGATATTGTGAGCGGAAACGATGTAGAAGATCTCGTTGCTGATGGGTGGACACGGGCCTCGCGCGAACTCGCCATTCGGCCGGCCGATTCCAAGAGTACGGACACGTCGGAACGGGATGATAAGGTTCAAGTTGCAGATTATAAGAAGATGGAGAGCATCCGTGCCTGGATTGATAGACTGGTTCATGACCGGCCTACGGCCGAAAGGCTCAAGCCGTGGTATAATTACTTCTGCAAACGGCCATGTTTCCATGATCAGTATTTGCAAACGTTTAATTGGCCAAATGTCTATCTGGTCGATACCCAGGGACATGGCGTAGAATCTATGAGTCAGGGCGTCGTGGCATTGGGCAAGGAATACCCACTGGACTGTATCATCTACGCAACGGGCTATGAGTTATCTACCAACTGGACACATCGCGCGGGTATGGACGGCTGGGCGACCCGGGGGTTTCCCAACTGCTTTTTCATATCCCTGATGCAGGCTGCTCAAGCCCCGAACTATATCCATGTTGCTAACGAACAATCCAAGCAATTGGCTTGGTTTATGGCTAAAGCTCGCGAGACTTCGCTCAGGACGGTTGAGCCTACTGCCGAGGCCGAAGAGGCTTGGGTGAAAGAGATCCTGGCTAATGGGGAACTACGGATAAATTTTCATATTAACTGTACGCCAGGATACTTCAACAACGAGGGAAACATCGATCTTCGGGGTCGTAAGAATACAGAATACGGCGCAGGAATCCGTGTATATCTTGACCTGACTAAGAAATGGCGGGAGGCGGGGACACTGGAGGGCCTCGAAGTTACGAAAAATGTTGCCAGCAACAGCACCATTTGAGCCAGCCCTTAGACGTGAATACATATGTAGATAACTATATAATCTCTGTTATTCGGTTCAATGGGACACTACATTTATCCAGTCGAAAGTAAGCTTGCATAACAAATCTCAAATATTACTCGACCAATAATTTTCCCTCCCCTGGTACCCACCATTAAACAAAGTTTCAGCGTCCTAAGCGATACCAAGCAAAGGTATCTTGGACTGTGACAAGAAGGGAAATTCAAAATTCGTAGTGTCAGTCAGTTGGAAGGCATTAGTAAACATCGCATCTTGCATTTGAGAAATCTCGCGAGAAGATGGTGGCAAATCCGGCGCTGCTGCGTTGCTCCTGCCTGGTGCCGCTCCAAGTGGGAAAGGCGTATTCCCTATTCCCAATATATTGCCATAATCCGGCACAGAGTTGACACAGTGTGCAAATTCGGGGTAGTAAGTCGCAAACTCGGGATTTGCACGTATGTTGTTTAGATCGTGTATTCTGGTCTCGAAATGAGGGTCCATCTCAATATCGGCCTGGTCGGGCTGCACAGCTAGCAAGGTTGATAATTCCAACGACCCAACACCTGCATCGAAGACGCAAGTCTCGACAAATCGCAGGATCAGCGTTGGTATATCGTACTGACGCCACGTCTTTGCCAAAATTGACCGAAGGCCAGGCCTGATGATTTGCCACGTCAAGTTCTAGTTACTCGCAATGGTTGTCAATCGCTTACCATGGTAGATAGTCTATGATGCTTGGGTGTTCGTAGACGAACTGAGACGGTGTTGGGAGCATCCAGGTTGGTGTTCTCTTCAAGTTTTGCTCTGACGGTAGTGCAAGAAACTAGAAACGCATTGAGCTACATGTTACACAGATCTAAAGTCTTAATGCTATCGATTAGCTCAAGTTTAGATACTTATGCACTTACCGTGGCATATTTATACAGGGCCCAATACTGAGAAAGAAGAACGGCATGGCTCTTGAACAATTTTCGATGTCTAGAAACTAGTCGTGCGATGCAAAAAGCAATCGCACGACGCTGCTGCGCTATCTCGGAGATGGGTTCGGACTGAGACACGTCGGGAGAGGTGGTATTGTCCACGAAGGGAACGCTTGGATCCTTCAGATGTTCGACAAGTTGACAGAAGAAGTCTTCAGGGGCCACCTGTCGCTTGATCTCTTCTACTTATCTCATTAGACGTACTAGTAAAGGGAAGGCTTTGGTCAAAAGGGGCAATTATTGACCCACCAGTCGTCAAAGAGAAGTCTTGATCAAGTTCAAAGTAACGAACGACTAGATCGAAGCCCATGCTATGGTGATTCTTGAGGTTCCAAACCATAATTGTTTCAATGAGATTAATCGACAAGAACTCTTCAACGGTGGCACGTACCGGTATCCTCCTCAACAGGCCTGATACTCGGGACAGGATAGAAAGCTGTCCTAAAAAGTGAGGAGCAGATGTGTAAGAGCAGTCATTGCTTGTAGGGATCACCAGGCTTGCATGAGGCTGAGTATCTTGTGTTGGCTGTGTGGACTCTCTGTTTAGGGTGCTGTCAAACGGCTGAGGAGAATGGGAATTTTCGCAATCTACTGATCCATAAAGCTTGGCACTGTCATCATCGATGCCTTCATCAAGGCAGCTGCTACTCCAAGCCAACAGCCCCTGGATTTTGGTCTGATGGCGATGAAGCTGAGCCCGAAGCTTGACATTGTGCTCCATCAGTTTCTGGATTAGGATGTTGTGACTGCCCTCAACAAGCAGCTTGATGCGTTCCTCGAGATCGCTGACAGTTTGTTTGGTTTGCTGTCTGAGCCTGCGCTGGCTGGTGCGGTCTGAGAGGCGTTATTTCTCGAGTTGGCTCTTGGTGAGCCTAGTTTTCCAGCTTGTATGATCTATGTCGTGTCCTTCCATGTCAAAGAGCAGTAAGGGAGCAGTAAGTGAGTGATGAAGGACCGTTGTCGTTAGGATCCAAAGTGGCAGACCAGTAATAATGGTGGTGCTTCCCCGCAGATCTATTAGTGGCATTTGCCATGCCTATATAATTCGATTTTGAAGCCCATATTAGTAGTAATTCGATTTTGGAGCCTAAGGCAAAATTCCCTTGGGGGCATTTCTGTATAAAATAACCTCGACTATTTGCCCCAAATAGGAAAAAAAGACTGCCAAGATTATGCCAAGTTTTACGCTAAGAAAGTCCATTTTCTAGCAACTTTTCCCCGGGTTTCTCACCCTGGCGGGAGAATGATAGTATCACGTGGGAGCGCTTCTCCCGCCGATTTCCCCGCCCAAATATGGCGGGAGAATGAAAGCATCACGTGCAAGTGATTCTCCCGCCGATTTCCCCCTTCAAATATGGCGGGAGAATGACACCATCACGTGCAAGTACTTCTCCCGCCGATTTCCCCCCTTAAATAAAAAGCGACCCGTCTAAGCTCGAGCAGCCAGGGTGCGGGCGAAACTAGCCCTTCCGGTCGGTGTGACCTTGGCCGTGACCTTGGCAAAGGGAGGCGACCAAGGCCTTCGTAGTCGGCTTCGGTCAACCGGAGCGGCCAGGGCTGCTGAGTGGGCTGAGTCGGCTGAGTCGGCTGAGTCGGCCGCGTCACGGGTGCGATAATGCCTGTGCGTCGGCGGACAATCCACCAGATCTCCCAGCTTATCAACGATATACTGTGGCCCCGTGTAATGTTGAAAATCATAGACCAGAAGCAGCTCTCCTAGTAATCGCTGTATTACGTTGCAGCGTTTTATATACACTTAATACTCGAATTGGATATTATAGTCGGTGATATTAGGTATAATATATAGTATAGTACAATAATTAGATAAATAAAAGAAGCGTGCTATCTTCTGTGATGGTCGTTGAAGGAATGGCTGTCTTATTGAGCGTATATGCTGATGGGGCTTCAAAGACAGATGGAGCTCTAGATACAAATGAGGCCGCGAACGTAGACGGGGCTGTATAGATTGTGAGTTCGCTGGTAGTCGCCGATGCTGGGGCCGTCGCTGGAGCATTGGGTTTCATGACCTGGCTCGCAACGTTGAAGATAAATTGACGTGTGTCCCCTGGTGCTTGCCGACCTTTGCAACGACCTGTGTAAGTGTACACGACATAGTAATATCGACTATAGCACAAGTTGCCCGTCGCACTAGCTTCGTATAGTCTAGATGGTCAAGAAGCGGCTTAAGCATCGTTGAAATGATAAGAAGAAGAAAACCGTAGCCAAGTTTGATGAGGATTCGAAGGATAATAGAAAATAGACGATAGATGAAATGGTTGTACCAGGTTGCAACATTGGGCTTTGATGTTGGTTTTTGGGATAGCTCTGGAACTCTGGCTGGTGCCGGGACTTGGTGTACCGGGACTTGGGCTGGCTCTGGGAGTAGGAATGGCTCTGGTGCCTTTGGGAGTTGGGGCCATTTAACTCGGGCTGTTGCTGAGACCTGGGATGATGGTGGAACTTGGGACATCTCTTGATCTTGAGATATCTTTCGGACTTGCGCTGGAGCCGCCGAGACTTGATGAACACGGGAGTGTACCTTTTTTTGTGGCAAAATGACGATGTCGGCTTGTAGTTGAGTATTCAAACTCTTGGGCTGGACCTCTTTCTTGATAGAAGCATGGCGCTTGACTCGAACCTTGGCTCGAACCTTAGTAGTCGACGTCTCTGGTACGATTGGTGGCACTGGCCAAAGCATGCCCATCTTAGCAATTAACTTAGGCATAAAAATTTCCCCGACTGCTGGCCCCAAGGGAGTACGGATGTAAAGTGCATCATCCCAGCCCATATAGCAACCAAGGTAGCCACCATCGTAACGATGCTCTGAATAGAGGAGCGGGCATGACCAGATGAATGCAGGGGTAAGCCGTTTAGCTCCTGCCGCCCAGCGCTGGAAGGTTGGTTGGCCCATGAATTCTTGGAGCAGGGCGACCTCGTTGAAATTAAGATAGAGCCGATCACCTGGGGTAATGTGGGTAATAGGTACACCGCGAAAGAATAGAGCATTGGTGGCCATGATCAGAACAAGATTCTAAAGGGTTGAGATTGTAGTTGTAGTAAAGTAGTAATGTGAAAAGTTGAAGAGTAGAAGAATTGAAAAGTGGATGATTTAAAGAGATGAAGAGCTGAAGGCTTTGAAGAGTAAAGATTTTAGTCGGAGGATAGATAGCTCTCATTATGTAGATGTCCAGGAGATGAGAAATGGGGTACGTAGCCCACGATAAAGAGGAAGCCGAACTGTGTCTGTCCCAGTTCATTCGTGTTTCAGTTCGTTGCTGCTAGCATCCGCATTGTATTTCCATCTAATTGCATCGCTTGCTAAGCGACACTATCAGGGGTAATCATTCCTGCAAAGCGCTTACCCAAGAACCTGTTCGCAGCATTGAAAATACAGCTCTAGGAAAAGCACAGCACTGTACTTGCATTATCAAAAACAGCCTTATACTAATTCTACCAAATCTTATGAAAGAGTACGAATGGACAAGGTCTACGAAGTATGAACTCCTGTAATAAATATGACTCTTACCGTAGAACCTATTCGTATGATTGAAAATCCAACTCTAAGAAAAGCACAGCACTATACTTGCATAGTTGAAACAACCTAATGCTACTTTTACCAACTCTTATAAATTAGGGATGCAATTACCTCTACCAAGTATAAACTCCTGCAATCAGCAGGTATAGCCTTGTAGAAAACTGTGTCTACTAAGTACAGTACCGATCTTGCGGTTCCGCTTCTATAAACGTTTGGTTCCATGAATGAGCTGGGAGTATAACTTGCTGGGATCTTTTGTATCACTTGGTTCTTTTTGAAAAGATAGAGCCATGTCCATCTTGTCGCTAGCCAAGAGCTTCTCGGTGATGCTGACACTTCCCTGCATGACTGCGCAGATCAGGGGCGTCTTCCCTTCGCAGTCTCTGATGTTGGGATTTGCTCCCTTTTTAAGCAATAACTGCACCAGATGAGCATCGCTAAAGATGACGGCCATCATGAGGGGCGACGTCAAGGCCAAGACCCTGTTCTTCAAGGAACATTCTCACCATTGCAGTCTCCTGCTGCGCCTAACAGGGAGCCGCCCTTCCCCTCTGGCTCATTAAGGCGACGTATCGTCTCTTTGTCCCACTTCTGCTACAGTTTCTCGGTGGCGGGGTGGTTCCCTGCATTGACTGCGTGTATCCGTGATTGCTCTCGAGGTTGACGTTGGTTCCCGCCTGTACGAGAGCCGCGATGCACTCTACGTGGCCGTTCTAGGACGCCCTATAGAGCTGCGTCGAGTTCGAGTTGTTGGTTATCGGAGTTGAACCACGGCTGTTTTTAATGTTTAGGTTGGCTATTGCATTGAGAAGCAAGAGTATTATTTCTTCCTCCTTGTCAATGTCGGCAGAGAAGTAGAGGGCCGCCTTGTAGAGGATAGGGATTAGGGCGGTATGTCTAGAGTTTACGGCAACATGAACTACCGTATCACTATTGTGGTCTATCTAGTTAAGGAAGGAATCAATCTTTGAATTGACTTCTAGTATAGCTTTAGTTATATCCTATAAACTATTCTTGACGGCTATATACAACAGCGGCCCGTCTATAGAAGCCGGGTTGTAATCTAGGAGCACCTTGACCGCGGATATATGTCCGTTCTTTGCGGCGAAGTATACTAGTGTATTACCCTCGGATATTTCGTCCAAGGTACCCGCGGACAGCAATGCCTGGTACGCGTCAACATGGCCAGCTTCGGCTGCCAAGTGCAGAGGAGTCTCGCCATTATTGTTCGTTGAGTTGATAGGAATATACTGGTTTCTGGTTTGCCAAGATGGTCTCGATTATCTTGAGTTGGCCGGTCCTTGCCGCCATGTGAAGCGTAGTATTTCCGAGAGCGTCTGTCCGAAAGACGTCGTCATCGGGCTCAGTTAAGTCGCTTTGTATTGAGCTTCGAACTAGTGGAAATTGTATATGTATATAATGAGTGAATTATAAGTACTGGCTGTCTAAAAGAGAGGCCGACTAGTAGGTTTAATATATAAAGTAGGAGGTATTGTAAAAGGCTTAAATACTATATAAAATAGGCTATTTTAGATATATAAAGTATATATAGCTTACTCTATATATATAAGATATTTTTATATAATATAAGAGATAAAATAAGGATATATTTAGTACTATAGTTCTAATATAGGGAATATATAATTACTAGATAATATACCTCTATAGACTTAAAAGAAGAAAGACTAGAAATAGACTATATATATAAGCCTTATAGAATAAAAGTAATTATCTATATAGATAGAAAATAAAGTTATTTAGAGGTTTAAATAAAATTTAATAGAATTTTAATTATATAAAAAAGTAATATAAATAAGAAATAAAAGTAATTCTTATAGTAATTTTATTAATTTAAAGGAATATAATATCTAAAAGTATAGAAATAATTATATAAGGCTATTAACTAGTATTATTAAACTTTAATAACTTTAAATATACTTAAAGTATACTTTAAATAGATATACTATAGTTATTAGTTTAAGAACTATAGTTTAATAGAGATATTAAAAGATTAGTTAGAGACTTATAAGAGGTCTAAGAGATAGATATATAGGTTATTTTATACTAGGATTAGTTTATTTTATATTAAATTTAAACTATTAAACTACTAAATAAACTAGGTATTTTATATCTATTAGATTTAATTAATAAATAAAATTAATATATTTCTAAACTAATAATAACTTTATAAAACTATTAACTATTATTTTATTAATTAGAATCTAATCTATATAGATATAACTATATTAAACCTCTTATTATAACTAGCTTTAATAAATATTAATATACTTTAGTTTAGTTTTAAGTTTTAATATATTAATAATTAAGAGATAAATTATTTATTAATTATTATAATATAATATTAGAGTACTTATAAGTTTAAATCTAATTAATTTAAAAAAATTAAAACTACTAAACTAGTTTTTATATAGTTAGAGATAGTATTATTAATTTAACTTTAATATTAAATATTATAATACTTTTTTATATTATTACTTTCTAATAAATTAACTCTCTAAAGAATATCTTTATATAACTTTAAGAATTATAGTATATTAATATATAACTTATATATATTATATTATTAAATATATTATATAGGTTTATAATTAATTTATTTAGTTTATTTCTATTATATAAAAGAGTTTAGAATTAAATATATTATAAATATTCTAAGAGTTAATTAATTACTATTATATAGAGTTTTAAAGAGTTCTTTAGAAATTATATTAATATTAATATAGAATATATAGTATCTAGTCTAGTATAAATAATACTAAAGTTATTATTATCTATCTTTTATTAATATTTAATTTAGATTTTTAGAGTTATAAATTTATTATTATTTAAGAGGTATTTATAAATTAGAATAGATATTAATAATACTTTTTCTAAAGTATTTATATTAAATTTAATTATAAGTTTCTTAATATAAGAATCTTAAATAAATTAAAGCTTCTTATTAGATTTATTCTAAATAACTCTAATACTAAGAAAGTAATTAATATTATCTAATTTATAGATTTTAAATCTATTAAGAAGTTTAGATTTAAGTTTAAAGACTTTTATTTAATTATATTTATAATAAATAAATAGAATATTATTAATAAAGAATAAGATTTTAATTTATTTATTAATAAATAAATAATTAACTCTAGATACTTAATAAATATCTAGTTCTTCTAATATATAAACTAGAAGATAATACTAATAATATAAGAATATTTTAAAACTATATAAAATTATCTATATTATAAGAAAGAGCTTTTAACTAGTATCTTTTAATATATAATTCTAATTTATTAATAATTTAAATCTCTTTAAAAATTAATATAATATTAAATTAAATAATTTTATATTAATAAAGGTATTAATAATATTATATTATTTAATTTTAAAATTAAATAAAGTTATAATTATATAAATAGTATAGAAGGTTTATATAATTAATATAATTATATATATTTCTTTATTAGTTTCTTAAAGATCTCTATATATATAGAGTCTTACTTTATATTTAATTAGATATTTATTTTAATTAAATTTATATTTAAATATTTAAATTAAAGATAATAGATTATATTATTAACTAGTATTATTTTTCTTTATATATTTAATTATAAATTCTTTTAATATTATATATTAAAATATATCTTTATTTATTAATATAGTATAAAGGGGAGTATAGAGATATATAAATTATATAAGAAATAAATAAAGAATAAAATAAAACTAATATATATAAATTATTAGAGTTATAATATCTCTATTATCTATTTAGTAGTATTATTATAGATACTTAATAATCTTCTCTTCTTTTAAGTCTTATTTATAAATATTATAGAATTAGTTTAGAATAAGAAAAATAAATAATTAAGTATATTATAAGAGATCTAAGATTATCTCTATTATAATAGTTTATTCCTTTTTAGTTACTTTTATAAATCTCTAAGTTTATAGATATTTAAGTATTTATTTTTATAATTTAAGCTTAAAGGGAAGTAGATTATAATAGAGTTATATAGACTAGTTTTAAATAAGTTTATAAATTATTAAGAAGATAAAATAAAACTTTAAAAACTTATTTAATTATATTATTTAAGTTATATAAATATTCTTTTAATTTTACTTTTTAATAAGAATAAAAAAGGGGTTATATTTAGTAATAATTTAAAAAGAGTTATAAACTTAGTTTATATCTTAGTTTTTTATATATTAAAAGTTATATATAAACTTTAAAATTAAATTAAAAAGATTATTAATATTCTTTATTTTATTTAGAAAACTTAAAGTTCTAGAAAGAATAAATAATAAGTTTAATAGTATTAAATTATTAAGATTTAAAGATTATAATTCTAAAGAAATAATTATAATAGAAGTTAAGAGTTATTAATTTAAACTTATAAATAAATCTTTTTCTAGTATTAAAGTTAAATTCTAAACTTCTAACTAGATTACTTATAATAAACTAATTATTTTAAGTATAGCTTTTATTAATAAATCTTCTTTATTTTAAAACTATTTAATAAATATACTATTAATTTAGTTTTATAATCTATTATTCTCTAGTAATATTATTAATTCTATTAATTTTTAAAGTTCTTCTTTAAATAGAATTAAATTATTAACTTTATCTAATAAGTAGATATAACTATTATTAAATTAAATATCTCTAAAGTAAAATATTATAAGGATTATCTATATAACCTTATAAGAATATATAATATTATTAGATATAGAGTATTATAAATATCTAAGAAAGGAATATCTAATAAGAGATTATTTAGAAATATTATCTATTATAGTTTCTAGTATATAACTAGTTATATACTAGTAGACTACTAATAAGGTAATTCTATATATATATAAGAAGAGTCTACCTTTTATCTCTTTCTTCCTTAGTAATTAGTTTATTTAATTATTTAATATATACTTTATTATCTTTAAATATTAATTTATATATAGTAATTTACCCTTAGTTTATTTAAGGGAACTTAAAGTCTAATATTCTAATTACTTTACCTTTACTAAGTCTAAATTACTATATCTATAATACTACTAAAAGGAGTTAAAAGAGTATTAGTAAAAGGAGACTAATTCTAAGAATATAAAGATAATTATATTAATAACTTTATATCTAGTAATATACTAGTTCTTAACTAGTTTAGTCTCTATCTTAAAAGTATTTAAGTTATTATTATTAGACTAGAGATAGAAAACTAAGTCTTTAATAAATTAATAGAATAATACTAATAATAATATAATAATAATTTAATCTATTATCCTAAGGAAGTCTTAAACTATTATTATTAAAAGTAAAATAAATCTCTATAAGGTATTAAAGATTTAATAAAATTATACTAATAATCTAATTTAAATATAACTCTTATATCTATCTATACTCTAATTCTAAAAGGTATAGAACTAGACTAATATAAAGGACTTATTTAATAAGAATTTATTATATTTATATAATTTTATAATAGAGTCTTTAATAATTACTCTAGATAATTTAGTATAGATAAAGAGAAGATTATTTAAATTATAATATACCTCTATAAAGAACTAATAAACTACTAGTTAAGAGATAAAAAGAATTATCTAGATAAACTTTCTATTATAATATAAGAAGAATTTAATAACTTTCTAAAATAACTATAACTATAACTAGATACTTAGTATATAGTTTAATTAAAAGAATATAAAAAAACTAAATAATACTCTAGATAAAAGATTAATAAGTTTATTAGATATCTAGAAGAATTAAAGGAGGACNAAAGGATAATTCTAAGTAAAAGTAAAAATTATTAAATAAATACTATAACTATAGAAAAAAGAGATATTAGTTTTATAATTATCTTAATCTATTAAAAGATTTAAAAAAAAAATATAAAGAAAAGAGACCTTAAATAAATATTACTAAAGTATATATTCTACTAGAAAGTAAATAAATAAAGATAAATATTATAATTAGATTCTAAATAATAAAAGGATAATAAACTACTAATATATTACTAGACTTAAGATCTAACTATAACCTTATATTAACTTTAAAGATAAAGGAATAAAATCTAACTAAGACTCTAGAGTTATTAAAACTAGTAGAATTACTAGATAAAACTAAATAATAGACTAAGGGTAAAATCTTATTAAATATCTATATTATTAATTTCTTTAATTATACTAATTAAAATTAAATTTAATTTTATATAGTTAATACTAATAATATTAATATTATTCTTAGATATAATTAATTAATTAATAAAAACCTAGTAATAGACTAGAAGAACTAAATCTAAAGATATCTAATTATTATAAAAGAAATAAATATAATAATACTATAGAAATTTATTAAGATAACTTAAAAATTAATTATTTTTTATATCTTTAGTAAAGAAACCAAGGAAGAAGAACTAGTACTACCCTAGTATTATATTAACTATAAGAATATATTTAATAAAAAGAGTATTAATATTCTATTAATATTACTAGATAGAATTTACTCTATAGTTATTATAGAAGATCCTCTATATAAACTATTATATAATATATTAGAAATAAAACTCTAGGTATTATAAGAATACTTAGAAACTAGTAAAAAGTATAATTAGATCTAGTGAAGTACTAGTTTAGTAGAAGTACTTATACTCTTTATATCTAAGAAAGATAAAGGGTTATAACTTTATATAAACTACTAAGGTCTTAATAAGGTTATAATAAAGAATTAATACCCTCTATTACTTATTAATAAGATACTAGATAGACTCTAGAATATAAGGATCTTTATAAAACTAGATCTAAGGAATATATACTATAGGGTTAGAATATAATCTAGATATAAATAAAAGATAGTCTTTTATACTAGATATAGTTATTTTAAATATTTAATAATATTATTTAATTTATTTAATATCTCTATTATATTTTAATTATATATAAATAAGACCTTAGTAAACTTTATAAATATTTTATATATAGTATATCTAAATAATATTTTAATATTCTCTAATAATAAGTAAGAGTATAAACTTTATATAAAATAAATTCTTAAAAGATTTAAAAAGAATAACTTATTTATAAAG
>PDUO01000088.1:95462-150566 GCA_003008705.1 Pezicula radicicola | reverse complement strand
AATATATATAATATATATAATACTAAGGAAGAGATATATATAAGATTAATTAGAATCTAGTTAGAAACTATAATCTTTAAAATTATCTTAATATTAAGTATTAAGAAAATAACCTCTAATATCTTACTTAGAATTATAGAATAGAAAGAAGTAAAGGATATAAGAATAAAGAAAACTTTAGAAGAGTTAATACTAGTATAGATAAGTACTTATCTTATCTAATAACTAAAAAGAAAGGAAGTTATTTAAATAAGAATTAATTAAATAAAATTAAATAAGTAAGAAAGAGAATAAAGAAGTTAACTTATAAGAGAGTATAAGAATCTAACTAAGCTAAACTTAAGTAGAAGTATTAAAATATTATTAAGTCTTAATTAGTTAATTAACTAGATTATTTAGATATAATATATAATTACTTTATACTTATAAATATCTCTATTTCTACCTCTTTATCTTCCTTAAGAAAATATAATTATAATTAATTAATAAACTATATATATTATATTTTACTAATAATAACCTTATATAAAGACTATATTAGTTTTTATATATATTCTCTACCTTTTATTTATATTACTTAGAGAGTAGAAAAGTCTTTTAGTTTAAATCCTTATAATTAAACTCTACTAAGTATAAAGGTTATAGTATTTAATTTATATAATTATCTATTAGTATATTATTTTTATATAATATACTATACTTAGACTTTAGTAACTTTAACTATATAATTATATTACTTATAGTAGATATTATATATAGTCTTATTTATATATAAAGGTATTTATTCTTAAGCTTTAGTATATAAGTATAGTCTTATTCTTAACTAAGGAATATATTATTATAAAGAGGTATATTTACTTTATATTATAGTAGTTTCTAAATATATAAATATTATAAAAAGTTATTCTTAGAGTAAGTAAACTTATATTTTTATATACTATCTTATTAGTTATATAGCTATATATAAGTAGTATACTTAATTAGATATTTACTATAAGAAAAACTAAATTAATATTTTATTTAACTTATTAGTAAAAGGTAATATAAGAAACTACTTAGATACCCTTTTATAAATACTTAAACTAAGGTAAAACTAGGTTTAAACTAGGCTTAAACTAATTTAAAGGATCCTAGTAGATTAAAGTAGTTTAGATTTATTTAAGCTAGATTAGATTAGAGTAAACTATAGTTTAGAGTAGTTTAGAGTAGTTTAGAGTAGTTTAAAGTAGTTTAAAACCATTTTAACCTCTAAAGCCCCCTATAGCTATAGGGCCTTATAGGTCCTAATTTTAAGTACTAATATCTTAGGAACTACTAAGTTTATTTATTATATTTTATAATTATATACTATAATACCCTATAGCTATAGTAACCTTTAGTAATTACTAAACTCTTATAATTATATTTATTACTTTTATATATAACTCTAGTTTTATTAGTTATATAACCTTAGTTTCTATATTATATACTTCCTTATTAGGAATAGTATATATTATAAGTAAAACTAATTAAATTAAATAAATAAGGAGAAAACTAAATTAGTAATTTTCTAGTTATAAACTAGTTTCTAGTTTAAGAAGATTAAGTAGGAATAATATACCTAGTCTAATTAAGTAGATTAAATAAGGTAATTTATATAAATTTACTATTAAAGTACTTAATTTATATAACTATATACTTATAATATATATATTATTTTATATAGTATTTTATTTTATATTATATTATTTTACTTATATTTTATAAGTAAAGTAAAGCTTTCCTAACTTAGTAGTTTATATAACTTAGTTTATATAAAATATAATAATCTTTATAACTAGCCTTTTATATATAAATATCCTCTCTCTCTTAGTAGATAGATAACTTTAAATTTAAGTCTTTAAACTCCTTATACTATTATTATCTTTAATCTACCTACTTAGGTACCCTTCTATAGATACTTAAACTAGGATTAAACTAGGCCTAAACTAGGCTTAAATAAGTCTAATAGATCCTAGTATAATTAAGCCTAGCTTCTAGTAGTTTAGAGTAGATCCTAGTAATTTAAACTTATTTATTAGGTTATAAGCTATAAATACAGGGTAGGATAGGTTGTATTAGGTAGGGTAGGTATAGCCTAAAGAATACTATAAATATAGGGTAGTAGGAGGTATATCGAATAGAGTAATAATAGATAGGTAGGAGGTAATAATATATAGAACTAAAGACTTGAATTCGAAGATGATTATCTACCAAGAAAGAGAGGCTATCTATATATAAAAGACTAGTTATAAATACTACTATATTTAGTATAGACTAAGTTGTATAAACTACTAAGTTAGGAAGGCTTTACTTTACTTATAAAACACTAGTAAAATAAAATAATATAAAATAATATAAAATAAATATTATAAGTATATAGTTGTATAAACTACCCTAATAGGTAGTTCATATAAATTACCTTATTTAGTCTACTTAATTAGACCCTACTATTCCTGCTTAATCTTCCTAAACTAGAAAACTATAAATTTAGTTTTCTCCTTCCCTATCTATTCAATTTAGCTAGTTTAGCGTCTTATATATACTGTTCCTAATAAGGAAGTATATAATACAGAAACTAAGGTTATATAACTAGTATAGCTGAAATTATACACGAAAGTAGTAAATATAATTATAGAGTTTTAGTGACTACTAAAGGTCACTATAGCTACAGGTTATTATAGTGCGTAATTATAAAATACAACATTATTTTAACCCTTAGAGCCCTAAAGCCCCCTATAACTATAGGGCCTTATAGGGTTTAACTTTAACCTTTAATATCTTATAAACTACTAGTCTTATTTAGGCAATTTCAATTATTATACAACTATTATAGTATAAACTACTATATATTTCTAAAATTACCTTTATAGCTTTATTATTTAAGCTATTATAATATTATATAATTTTTAACTTATAAACTATTTATAATCTTTTCTAAATCTAAGAATTAAGTATAGTTTATAAAACTTAATTAATTAATTTAATATCTAAGAAACCTATAAACCTACTTAAGTAATTTTAATTATTATAAGACTATTATACTATAGACTACTATATTCTTATTAATTTTTATTCTTATCTTTATTAATAAGCTAACTATAAGACTTATTAAAACTTAAAATTTAAATCTCTTATAATATAATATAATTAAAGTCACTTAGCTTATAGCTCTATAAATAATAACCCTAAAAAAGATCTAATAGAAGATTTAGAGTTTTTACTAAAAATTACCTCTAGGGGACTATTATAATATATATAAGACTAGTACCTTAGAGATAAAACCCTCTAAGTACTTTTTATATAGTTAACCCTTAAACTAATTAGAGTAGCTTAAGATATTATAGACGCTCTATAGAGAGTTAAGCCGGGTTATACCCGGTTTAAACCTAGTTTAAAACTTATATAAACCCTATCCGAAGCCTATATAAACCCTGGTTTAACCCTAGTTCAAGCTGGGTTCAAGCGTCCTACCTATTAGCACTATAGTATTATAACTCTATTCGATAACCCTAACCTACCTACCTACCCTGCCTCTTTTCCTTATATTTATAGCCTATAATCTAATATTTATATTAGACTTTATTCTAGCCTCTTCTAAAATTAGTTTAAATAGAAGCTTAAATAAATTAAGTGTCATGCCGCCGGCTCACCCGAGCCTATCCCGGGGCTTTCTTGATGGACTACTAACGTTGCTTAACGAGGCCGGATCTGCATCTGATCTTGCTGGCGCTACTAGGATTCTCGCCTTAGTAGCAGTGGGAAATCGCATGGCGAGACCATCTCTGGTTCAAGCCGCCGCATAGCAGTATGGAAATCTCCTGCTCTCATTTCAGGCCTCGCTTGCGCGAACCGGCATTCCTATAGTTTATTTGTTGGTGACTGGTGTACTCCTGGGTTTGTAGGAAGTAAGCATGAGCCTGAAACTGAAACTGAATTTAAACCTGAAGCGCACGCGTCCTGGATAAAATACTATATTAGTCACATAGTCAGGCTAACATGGGGCCGTAGATCTTCAGCAGCAGTAAATCATACCCAGGACAGCACATCACCCACGTGCGTGGGGTTTGCGGTATGTTGTTAAGCGACGTTTTACCATTTGACTTCTTAACGGGAGTAACCTTGTTTCAGCTCTCCAACACCTTGTTATTGAAGCAGCCGCTAAAGGTGCGTACGCCTTAAGCTGACTGCCTCGATTGACACGGAGGGACGAGGCTAACAAATGCAGACTCCTGGCGTGCTTTGTGTCCCCATTCCCCAGGACATTGTTCAAAATCTCGACCTCATCCTCATTCGCTGCAACACGCTTTTCAAGCGCGCTGAAAATGTATTGTCAAAGCCTACATCACCCCGCGAAGAAGTCCTGGCGCTACATCAAGATACCGAGTCCTTGGATCGAGATTTCGTCTGCTGGGCCAAAGATCAGCCAAAAGAATGGATGCCTAGAGTTGTCGGCACCATCCAAGAATTAACGGCTGGGTCATGGACTTGTCGGTACTACTGGCCAGGGCCTGTGGATACATACCTCGACTGTAAGTGTATGCTGTGATTGTGATTTCAAAAACTTTCCCGATTGATATTAAGAATCTAGTGTATATTGTTGCGGTCTGGAACACTTATCGAAAAACATATCTAATGCTTCTCGAAATCCTCATCCGTTGTATCCAGCGCCTCTCAACTGTAGAGGATCGCATTATATCAGCGCTCCAGCAACGAGCAAATGCTCTGGTCGCGGCGTTTGTCGCCTCTATTCCTTATCATCTAGCATCAGACCCCGTGGCCTTCATTCAAGCCATAAAGAGTCAAGGTGAAGTTCCACTAGGTCGGCCAGTAGGTGGACTTTTGCTCCTACATCCGCTCTTTGTGGCTTTGAATTGCTCGCTTGCGTCGGCACCATTACGTACCTACTTCTGCCATTATCTTTGCTGGATTGGGCAGCACATGGGGATTAGACAAGCCACTCTTCTCTCCGAGGTGAGTTAGGAGGCTGGTGAAGTCACAATATCAAAACCTATTCTTGAGATCCTCATAACTAACGTATATCCAGCCAGTCCCTGCGCTTCCAGATCAGGATATGGTTGAAGGACACATTTTTATCTGGGCTGGAATGCTGTTACAACCTTTAACTGAAACACAGGACGTCGTATATTATCCCTTGCACTGAGCGTAACGACTTCCGGTATTGGAGAGTGCAATGCACTCAGCCGGGTGTGACAGGCAGGTCTGGTAGATTATAAGTCGTTATCCCTGCCTTACGTGGTTATAAGCGCCTAATGAGGATAATAATAATACATTTGAGGAGCTGTATTAATAGGGAATACAACCGCTAACATTGATTATTATTACACTCCTGTTTTGTAAATTTTAATAACTTTATACTTTTATTTAATTATAAAGTTTTTACTAAGATGTTTATATTTAATTTATACTTTTAATTTATTAGTTACAAAAATAATCTTATTATTAATCCTATTATCTATAGAAAAAAGATACTATTTTTTTCTAAGTTCCTCTTTATAGTATATAAGACATATACTATTATATAAATAATAAGTAGTCTAAGACTAACGTCTTATAGATGCATCTATTTTTAAATTAAAGAGGAGTAATCCTCCTTAATGAGATCTGCGCCCTTTTCTGCAATAGCATAGACCGTAGCCAAAATGGCATGACTCACTTAGGAAGGAATTACACTGGGATCAACCACACGGAGCCCCTGCACGTTGTGGACACGCAGCTTACCGTCCACGACTAATCCGAGTGCACACGTTCCAAGCGGATGATGGTAGCTCATCATGTTCTCCTGAACATAGGCGCGAGCCTGGGTTCGATCCTGTAGGTTCACATCAGGCGGTGGCTGGACTCTCTCAATGACTTCTGATCGCATATGACTGGACTGAAAGACGCGGTCTGCAAAGGCTGCTGCGGTGGCCAAGACATCGACATCGGCTGAATGGGACAAGAATCCCAGGTCTATCCGGGGCATAGCGGGAGGATCTGTGGACCGAACATGAACGCTGCCTTCGGACATGGGATACATGGAGCTGAACATGATCGAGTAGCTCGCGTTGCGACTAGAGCTCGGCCCAGGCGAGATCTTGCTGCAGTCCTCGAACGCACTAGCAATGCCGAACGTAGATGGGATCCCCACGAACTGCATGCTCGCGGACTGTAGATCGAGCAAATAAGCCATGATCCTCTGACGCCGCAAGGTTTGCGTTGGCGACAACCCTTCATTGTCTGAGAGCAAGGCGTGTTGAAGCGTGTCACCGAGCTCATCGCAGGAGGCTTGCAAGGCGTAAGGTACAAAGCCCATGAGGCTGATGGGCCCTGAAAGAGCGCCGTCGTGCTGTTCTCGGTACAGTTGTTGGTGCTTCTGGAAGAGTGCTGGATCCATCCAGAGAGAATCGACGGATACACCTCCAGGTGCCAGCGCGTAAACCACGGCCGAGACTGGCTTTTTCTGGAGATTGTTTCCAACTGCCGGAAGTGGAACAACATATGGAATCTTGGCCGTGCTTAGAATAGCAGGGTCGCCGATGCCAGACAGTTCAAGAAGTTTTGGGCTCTCGATAGACCTAGCACAGAGGATGACTTCACGCTCGGCCGATACCTGGTGGAACTTGACTTCTGACCAGAACTCCACGCCTGTTGCTCTCCTCTCCCCGTTGAGTAGGATTCGACTAGACATGGCATTCGTCAAGACCTTCAGATTAGGACGGTTGAGAGCAGGTCCTAGATACCCGTTCGCTACATAGCTGCGGATTGGCAGTGTAGTTCGGTCCATCGTGAACAGCGATCGGAAGAAACCTACGTGTGACCAATTCCACGGTTCCAAAGGCCGTGAAAGACCCGATTCCTCATCCAAGGCCCGCAAAAGAGAGTTCTCTATCGGAGCTTGCTAGGGGGATAGAGGTATGAATGACGCCCTGTAAGCCGTGATATTGCGGTTGCAAAGGACACAGGCTAGAGTCTCGATTCTGGATATTGGGTTGATCCCATTCCAAGTGCTCGCTTTTCATATAATAAGGAAGAAGGTCTTCCTACGACCAACCAGTGACTCCTAAGATCTTCTCCCAGTTGTTGATATCTTGTAATGATGGCCGACCGTATGCCATAAAATTGATACCGCTCGATCCACCTAGTATCTTGCCTTTTGGGACATGGTGCACTTTGTTTCGATTTCCTGACTATACAATTAACAGGGACTTTTGTTTTTCCAGCGGAATAGGCTAAGTATGACTTCGGCAACCTTCAAACTAGCTAGTCTTGGCTTGCTTGGTAGCCCTCTTTGTACTTTGTGCTGTAATGGCAGTTCAGAAAGATGATGGTAGTGATTCCAAGAACCTTCAATAAAGCTCAGTTCTCCTATGTTTCACGGCCATACCTCTCGGATATACTCATCGGTGTTTACCGCCGGTGATTTGGTTATATAACCCAACCAGCATGCTCCTGACCTTCTCTGACGAACATTGCATATTTTAGTCTACTAACGAAGATTCGGTCTAACAGTAAGGAGACAGGGGCCGGTCATTAGTAATCTCTTCTCTTACCAGGCAGCTTCCCCAACGTGACAGTATTGACATCGACCATATATCTTGGGCCTAAAAACTAAGTCTCACATCTTATTATGGCAATCCAAAGTGGCGATATATCTCAATCAGCTGATACGACACTGCATCTTCCAAGAATTCTGTGCTTCCATGGCGGCGGAACCAATGCTAAAATCTTTCGAATGCAATGCCGCGTCCTGAGGGCACATCTGGCCGTACGATTTCGACTCTGCTTTGCTGATGCGCCGTTTCCTTCACAGGCCGGCCCGGATGTGACGTCGGTGTATCGAGACTACGGTCCCTTTCGCCGCTGGCTGCGCTGGAAAGCCGAACATCCGGAGTTACTAGCTGCACTGGCGACCCGAATTATTGACCTTTCTCTTGGGAAGACGATGAAGGACGACGACGCTCAAGGGGCTACTAGGGAGTGGGTAGGCTTGCTGGGCTTTAGCCAAGGGGCGAAGATGTGCGCAAGCCTCTTGTTCCGCCAGCAGGTCCGCAATGAGACCAATCATCATCCTTTCTTCCCGGACGTAGACGTGGACGCCGACGTAGGAGCATCACTGAAGGGCAATTTCGCTTTGCCGTGCTTCTCGCAGGTCGTGGCCCGTTGGTATCGCTCGATCCAGCTCTGATCATGACACCATCCCTGGTCGACGCTACGCACCTTGGGTATCAGATCGGGTTGGACGGCAGCAGGTCAGGGCATCTGCTGCGCCTGCCCACACTTCACGTCCATGGTATGCGCGACGATGGACTAGAACTGCATCGCCTATTCCTGCAGCACTACTGTATGCCAGCCAGCGCAAGGGTGATAGAGTGGGATAGGGATCATCGAGTCCCCATCGACGGTGGGGTTGTAGGGCCCATGGTTGCGGAGATAATAGCAATGGCCGAGGAGACTGGGGTCACATGGAACTAGAGCTTGTAATTGATACCGGACTTATAGAAAGATAAAAATAAGTTTTAGTGACTTTTTTGCCGAACTGTTTCTCCATGTCTTTGTTCAATTAAATTAGCCGAGCGAGACTTTGGCCCTACGAGTATCGCAATGCAATAGAGGAATCTTGACAGACCAGAAGAATCAACTGATACGTGTGCAAATACTAATTTATAGTACCGATCACCAATCTTATATAATAATCCATTCTCATTTAAAGCTTTCTAGCCTTCCAACAGAATTATAACACATTCCTGCGTTACATGTATATAGTGCATTTCTATCACTTAGAAGAATACATTGAAAACCAGTACAAGTTTCGATCCATGAAATATTCGACCTGCAATTTCTTAGCAACGATGGCGAACTTGGTATAGGTTTTATACCTTCACAAGCTGCGATTTTGCCTCACCATACTAGTCGTAGCAGGAGTGGCTTACCTCTGTGTCCATCTGTTTCTGACCTATCGGAGGCTGCGACATGTTCCTGGACCTTTCTGGGCCAAGATAACTAATTTCCCAAGAGTTCTGTGGGTGAAAACCATGCGCTCTCATGAAATACATAAAGAACTTCATGAGAAATACGGGGACTGCATGCGTTTGGGGCCTCCATCTCGGATCCTAAAGCCATCTAAGTGATTTATCCGATGCGAATAGGGTTTCCAAAGGTATAACGCTGCAGTGCCTGCTCTTAGAACAACTATTAATTCTTGTTTCCTCGGGGACATGTAGAGCAACTTCTACCGAGCCTTCATCCCGTACACCATAGGAGGGTCGTTACCGGCAATTTTCACGACGCAAGATGAGCAACAGCACAAGATCTTAAAATCTCTAGTCGCCCCAGTGTACTCGATGACAAGTACAGCGACTATCGAGCCATTCATTAACAATGTCCTTCAGCTTCTTACAGATCAGCTAGATGGGCGGTTTGCTGCATCAAAGATGATCTTCGACCTGTCAGATTGGCTGCAATTCTTCGCTTTTGAGGCCATGGGGACGATGACCTTCTCTAAAAGATACGGCTTGTTGGAGACGGGAGCAGATGTGAACGGAATGCTGGCGGCCATCTGGGATTTCATGCTTACAATTGCACCGATGACTCAAATTCCCTGGCTAGATACGCTTCTGTACAAAAACCCACTAGTCCTCCTAGTACGGAAACAGTTGGCCTCTCCGATCTTGAAGCTCGTGTCAGATGCCATTTCCGACCGACAAGATCACATCAAATCCCGCCCAGTCAAGCAATCCAAGAATGAAGATACGACAAAGGACTTTCTAGGCTACTTCTTAGATCTCCAAGAGAAGAACGACTCTATTCTACCCTGGTGAGTTTCCCGCTTCTTCTAGTTATGTTGGTTAGTTAAAAAGAGAAAATGAAAATAAGCAAAGAAATAAGACAAGTTCATAGGAAGTAGAAATTAGCAATTGGCTTTGACTGACGGCGTTAATGTAAGGTATGTGAGAGCATGGACTTTCTCCAACGTCATTGCTGGGTCCGACTCTACGGCGGTTGTTATGCGCACAGTTATGTACAACCTACTAGCGAGTCCTGATTCGTTCGACCGCGTTTGCGATGAATTGATTATGCAAGAAGCAAACTCGAATCTAAGTAGGCCGTTCCCTCAGTGGAAAGAAGTGAAAGACCTCCCTTATCTGGATGCTTGTATAAATGAAGCAGTGCGTCTGCATCCCCCCTTCTGTCTGCCACTCGGACGAGTTGTCCCCGAAGGAGGTATAACTGTCTGTGGAAAACACCTTCTGCCAGGAACAGTGGTTGGTATGAACCCTTACGTCGTCAATCGCCATCGTCCAACCTTTGGAGAGGATGCCCAATTCTGGCGACCCGAGAGATGGTTGACGGAAGATGTGGATCAAAGAAGGAAGCTAGATGCCAGCATCATGACTGTGAGTCCCCCTATCTTCAACACTTCAAGATATATCCTTCTACTTCCAAGTGCCGTTTCTCATACGTCCAAATTTACAGTTTGGCGCTAGGAGGCGCATCTATATGGGAAAACACATCGCGCTGCTGGAGATTTAGAAAGTTGTGACGGCCTTGGTCCTTAACTATAAGGTAAGGTATACGTTTCCTCTAAATCCCCTTTGGACATCACAAAATACTTGAATCTGACCTGAATCGTCATTCAGATACAGCTGATCAATCCAAATCCGTATGAGGTTGAGAACTCGTACTTTTTCCGGCAGAAGGGTATATATGTCAAGATCACGAAGCGCACAACGGAATAAAGATACTGCACAGTGCCATACATAGACTCGGAAGATCATTCTCTTGCAGGTATCCCCATACTTGACAAAAGAAAGGATCACCAAGAAAAGAATCTATTAGTATTCTCTCCACTGTTCAACTCGTTTGATTTCTTATTCGTCGGAATACCACCTCCCGAATCTAGTCTTGAGTGAGATCCGACACAATGATGGCTGTTATAGAGAAAATAGAATCTAGAAACTATCTTTTCTCCTTATATAATTCTATCTCGTCCAAGAAACCCAAAATATGAGCTTGTGTGTTATCTTACAAAAGCATGAAAAGCAAGGTTATAGAAAACATAAAAGAATTAGCGAGGATTCAGTTGTACATCAACTCTGTCAAAAATGAGACACTCGTACTAATCGCGCGAAGGGAATCGTGGTTGGACCTATATCATTTCTACTATATCTCCCTATATGTCTATCTATACTGCTCTTCCATGGTCTGAATTCTATAGCTTCTACGCTCCTCATAAGTGCTAAATTGAGTCTAGGGGAGTGATATCCAAGTATTAACCCACGCCGCACGAGTTTAATAGGATTCGGAGGATGTCGGATATCTCCTGAATCTCCAAAGAGACGTCTTTCTCTAGAGTTGATTGATATATTGTCCCAAAGTCGGCGCACAGAAATAGGAGTAGCGTGGTGAAGGGATGTACCTTTTGTTATTCCGACAGTTAGTTATATTTCAAGATTTTTGATAGGGTGAGAGGGATTGAGAGGAGGTTGAGAAGGAGACGAGTAGGCCGAACCTTGAAATAGTTTAGTTGTGACAACCCCTTGGCAAATTTCAGGACTGTTCGCAATGCAGCAGTAGTGCGCTGTCGAGACGCAACGATGAATGGTAGATTGTCGTCAAGATCCCATGACATTGAGTCGAACACCTTGCCCATTTCCAGCAAGGTGGTTTAGGCCATCATGTTGATGAAGAAATTGGTGTGTATGGCCAAGCCAGGAGAAGCGGCAGGAGGGTGATCCAGGGAGATCGTCTGTGCTTTGCTAGCTCCCAAAACTTATAGGTGTTGTCCGAGGATGTATGGCTGACGGCGGCATGTTGTCGATGAGAAAGAATCCGACTGCAAAGATTGGCGAGTGTAATACATTCTATGAACAGTGACGAGGACTTGGCCTCGGAAGGGGGGTTCAAGACATTTAGTAGGAATCCCATTTCTGTACAAGGTTGACCTTGATGGAACTCTTGCTCAGATACTGGTAGACGGGCTGCGATCTAGATAGATGGTAGATTTTAGCTAATCGATTCATCTACATCATTTGTAGAAGTCGCAATGACTTACAACTTGTTCATTGAATGTGATTGGACAATTAAATCGCAGGGCGAGGAAGCAGTTGACAATATAAGCCATCCAGAAAAGCTGTCTCTTCTCTTCATCTTCGACCCATTGGTCTGACTGTATGTTTTGGATTTCATCGGAAGTTTTGATGGTGTTATCAACTTTATATAACCTTATTAACTTCACTAATCTCAGGCAGCGGCCGGAACTCATCAATGGCTGTTGAAAATTATTCTGCATCAACTCATAGATGGCGATTAGGAGCCAGGCCTGTGCGTGCTCCATGTCATAGAACTGTGACTGGTCCTCCTTCTGTCCTTTTAATTCTAGTAGTTGCTAGGTGTGTCGGTAAAGCGAGTTACGCAAGTACGCGAGCGGTAGGGAAAAGGCAGCCACCAACGTCCACGTCCACATAGCGTTCTGCAGACACAGGCGTGATTCGGTTTTTGTGTGAGTCCGACTCCAGGACAGATATTGGCTCTCATGAATAATTGGCACGAAAGGATGGACCCGGTCGAAAAACAACTGATCCAGGTCATATTGCAGCAGGTCAGAAAATTTCAGGCCCATTTAGCATCCCTAAAGTGAACGACATGTCAGAATTTAGCACCACATGTTCGGCTTGACTTGGAAAGTTTAGCGACTGGGATGTGATGATGTTAGGAGCTTTTAATGTTGCACTGTCAAAAAACATTTCCAAGTCCTGGGGCGTTGGCTCCATCGAAATAGACATATCATTCGAGTTCCGAACATATTCACCCTCGAGCGCCGGTGCTGGTGTGCGATGAAGGAAGTTCTCAAGATTTGCTATTATCGGAGATGAGTTATATAGTTGTTAAGCAGAAGGACCATTGACTGACCTAATCTGTTGTGCAGGTCCTTCATATACCCTTTCTTCGGACCCCGTCTGGAGTTCGAGGGAATGATACATGGGGCCGCAAAATGATACAGTTCTCACATTGAGGTCGTTCACCATCGCAGCGAAGTTTACGCTTCCTACACTCTGTATATGCCGGACCTGGTCGGTGTCTTGGTGACGATGTCTCTGAAGTGCGAGAAAGGGGAGGCGAGCTTATAACTAAATGACAGCTTCTTTGAGTGATCAATCACAGCGAGTAACCGTGTTAAAATCTCGAGTATTGGTACTACTTTGTATATTTATATTCCTGGTAACAATTCCTCCATTAGACCATACTGAGCCCCGCCACAAAAATTTAGGTTTATTCATGGGGGTGGATGAATGCAAATAAGAGACTAGGTCCTTTAGCTTAATGTGGAGAAGATATCTTGTATGCATGAAAGCGGCTTGTCAGGAGAGAGTCGAATAAAGTACTATACTTTGATTGGATGGAAGATAGGAGACGAAAAAAGATGGCGGCCTTTACGAACCGGTACCTGCTTTTAAGAACCGGTACTTGCTCTCGGCTCTTGGAACTGTTTGATGATCTTCCTAGATCACGCCATCCTTCGTAGCTTGGAAAGTGCACCGGACGAGGGGATATTCTTAGCCTTTGAGGTCATAGTTGGCTCGGGTTGATGCGCCTTTACATATTGAATGCCTGCTACTACGATAGGCTGAATGGTAGACTCATGCGACTGGAGATCTTGCGATTATACTATCTGAGTCGAAATGGGTACCCGGACCCCTGGGTAAACCCGACCCCAACCCATGGGTCTTCTAATCGGCTTGTGGGTACCAAATGGGGCCTTGGCATTACCCATGGGGCACCTATTCCACTGTCTAAATCGGAACTTGTTTATGTAGAATTCAGAGGAAGAATTTGTGAATTTGTGAATTCGATTTTATCTAGATAGTCACCAACTTCCCAATCCAATGCCACCTAGGTATTCTCCATCTTCAAAGCGTCCCTACAATCTGCTTCCCGCCATAGTTTCGTCCCAGTCCAATTCTATGGATGATGCAGTATGCCATCACTGTTCGGTCACACGATTCGCTCTGAGTACGTAGACCGTAGTAGAGGCACGCGCGACGAAGGTTGCGTCGTCCTCCATAATGATTTTGTTTGTTTCCGGTTCTCCAAACTTTACAAAATACTTCTTGGATGTCGCTTCATCCTCCCATTCCAGAATACAGACGGCATTGTAATCCACTTGGGGTCCAAGAAGCATCTTCGCCTCCTGGTTCTCTGGATCCTCCCGTCCAACATAGTATCTCAGATGTCGCTTGGGGAACAATGGTCCCAGAAGAGATTGAATAAGAGGAATGTGCTTCGTCTCGAGGTAAGATTGAAAATCAGTAGGACTTAGTCCATCTTTCCGACGGTAGGTGAATGCGATTAAATAGGACATGTTTTTCTGGCGAATAGCAGAAAGTTCAACAAATTGGTGAGAGAGGTAGTGGAGCTTCTCAAGGAATGATTTTCGAAATTTTGCCTGAGTGGAAGACAAGCGACAGTTGGAGAAGTAAGGTCTTGACAGAAGATGTCATCAATTTATGAGGAGTAAGTTTTGGTCTGATCTTGAATTATTTTTCAATCGGCCTTGTCTTGTTTTAACACAGTCTCACAGTATCATGTCCTTTTAAATTCCGATTCGAGGAAATTAACTCGCATTTGCCAATGACGTTCCAATCTGCACTATCAATACATTACAGTTTGCCCGAGACGGGATTACCATTATGTAGAGGTTTAACTCTCCGGCAAAACAGACGGATATTCCAGGATTTCAAATGGCATAGCTGCATCTTCAGCGGTATCAAATGTGTGGACTCGGAGAAGAGATTGGGAGCCGGAGATAGCATCATAAACTGACGTCCGGTCTGTATGGATCCTGCCAAGCCGCCCCATGAAACTAAGATAATGGGGCATATAGTTAGTGAAATTTCGGTCTTGTTTCATGCAACGCAAAGCGAAGAGCCGTCGTTCTCTAACACACTCACCAAAGAATCTCAACACAAAATATAGACTCAAAAGACAAAATACAACCCCTCGAGATCGCTATCGTTGGTGCGGGAGTTGTAGGGTTGGCCTTGGCTCTGGGTCTTGTACGTCGTGGAATCAAAGTCCAAGTTTACGAGCAATCTCATGAGTTTTCTGGCTTCAGCGGCGGCATTGGGTTTTCTCCCAATGCGATGCGTTGCATGAAGCTTCTCGAGCCTGGGTTGATTGAGGCTCAACGTAAACTCTCTACCGTCAGTGGTGACCCATAATCCCATGGACGACATGATTTGCCTCGATGGTTATCATCACGAGAGCGTCGATATAGACGAAACAGAGCTTTTTCGTTTATACACAGGCCCTCGTGGCTTTGAAGGAGTGGTCCGTGCACATTTCCGAGATGAGATGCTGAGGCTACTCCCGTCAAACATTCTTTGCATGGGAAAACGATTAGGCCGCATTGTCGATCAAGGAGAGGAAGAAAAGTTGAGACTCAATTTCTAAGACGGCAGTATTGTAGAGGCAGATGTAGTTATTGGCTGTGATGGCATCAAATCCAAGATACGCAGTCTTATTCTTGGAGACGACCACCCAGGTGTACTTCCATCCTACACTCACCTGTACGCTCTCCGGAACATTGTTCCTATAGATCGTGCGATCCAGGCCTTAGGGGAGTATAAAGCGAAAAATCGACATATCCACCTCGGTCCAGACGGATATGTCATTACAATTCCTGTAGCCCATGGCAAGTTGCTGAATGTAGTGGCATTTGTCCACGACGACAATGACTGGCAAGCTACGACTAGACTCACCTCACCAGTAAAGAAGGAGGAAGCCATAGGCCCCTTTGCCCACTTCGGTCCTGTAGTCCGCGGAATAATTGACGCTATAGCAGAGAACTCAGACACTATGGATAAATGGGCCATCTTTGACACCCATGACAACAACCCCCCCAACTATCACCACGACCGAATTTGTCTGGCCGGGCTTTGGCCAGTCTTCTAGCCTGAGTTGCTTCTGACATGACGTCGCAGGCAAACGACCCCTCTCAAAGGACAAACTGGGCGACTGCGCTACAGGCCGCCACAACTAGCCAACGGGACATCGTTCAAATTTTCGGCGTCAGTGAGACAGCTGATACTCTGGGTCTGGCAGTCTATGTCGTGGCTTATGGTATTGGTCCTATGCTCTGGTCACCATTGTCCGAGATTCCAGCCATTGGACGGAATCTTCCATACAATACCACCTTTTTCGTCTTTGTTGTACTATGCGTACCTATGTCTCTAGTCGATAGCTTCGCTGGAATTCTAGTTCTACGTTTTTTGTTGGGATTTTTCGGGTCTTCATGCTTAGGGACGGTTGGTGCAAGTTATGGAGACTTCAACGGTCCCGTGGCAATTCCTTACGTTATTGCTATGTGGGGAGGAGGAGCAACATTGGCTCCGGTAAGTGCTTGTGATTTTCTCGTGTTCTAGCATCAAGTAATCGAGCATTGTTCTCGTTCTACTCAGTTATCTCATTGTAACTGCTACATGGTAACCGGTTTTTAGGCTCTTGGTCCTCTTGTCGGTGGGTTTGTAATCGAAAAAATAGGTTGGAGGTGGAGTTCTTGGGAACTACGTTGGTTACCTGGCCCTATCCTGGTCCTGATCTTCTTCTCACTTCCAGAGACATCTTCAGATAATATCCTGCTGCGGCGGGCGCAGCGTCTACGGGCTCAAACCGGAAGGCAGGACCTGAGATCCGAATCGGAGATGCGTCAGTCACAGATGCATGCACGACAGATGGTGAGAGATGCGTTGACTAAACCATGGGAAATCAATGCCTGCGACCCTGCAGTTTTGTTCTCCACCGTTTGCACTGCTCTCACATACTCCATCTTCTATTCGTTCTTCGAATCATTGCCGCTTGTTTACCAGATCTATACTCACAGGACCAATGGCAGCCAAGGCCGGCGAATGCGCCTGACTGTGAGCGGTATCCAAGATCAGATCACCGCATGACATACGTACAAAGTGCTCCTTGAGAAAATCGATGAGTACGAAAGTAGGATTATCTGTTGCATTAGCCTATGGTAGGGAGCGCACGCGGCGCACCCACTCCTCGAATGGGACGATGGACGGCGCATCGAGGCACTCGGCCAGTGCTGTGATCATCTCGCACCACGGCTGCCGGCATGGGTTCTCGATGTGATAGATCGGGAACGGGTCCGCGTGTGAAAGGAGGAGATCGCTCAATGTACCGGCAACGTCATTAACGGGACACCAGGAGAGATCCTAAATGAGACGACATTTTTGTTAGCCACAGTTCTCTCCCTGTATAAGAGAAACGGAGAAAATGAAGATCCACTTACTCCTTCTAATGCTGGCATGGCCCCAAGAGTTTGGCATGACTTGAGAAGGAATGATAAGTGCTCGACAGGATTCCAATAGCCACTGTCTTTTGAGCCTGCAATCTGGCCGATGCGGACAGCCATGGCACAGAAGTGATTTGGGTGTTTATAGAGAGTGCTTTCTAGCATCCGCTCACAGACTAGTTTGGCATCGCTATATCCTATCGACAATGTAGTTTCTACTGTCATACGTTCCTCTGGGGCTCGTGCTTGTCCAATATATCGAGGATATTCGCCTACCGTCGCTATTGATGAAATAAATTGAAACCCAATCTTTCTAGTCTCCGTCTGCCCATGAGCTATATCGCTGGCTAGCTGTAGCAGGTTGACCATGATCTGAAATTGCGTCTCAAACGATTGAATGGGACGACTAAGACTCATTGGCCAGGCGTTGTGCACAATGTTGGTAACGTAGTGGACCAAATCGTCATATTCCCTTTGTTCTAATCCGAGTTGACTCTTCGACCCGTCCGTCTGAATTACGCGGATCTTGGCCAGGGATTCAGGATCTAATTGGATGCCCCGAGACTCAAATGCTAGCTCCTGACGTCGCTGAGGGGACGTAGCTCGTGGCCGGTTAAGACAATAAAACGTAGAGACAGTGGGCAGACGGGCAATGTGAGCTACTAGATGGCTGCCCAGGCTACCAGAAGCCCCTGTCACAAGCACCGAGGAAGAACTCAGTTGAGAACTGGATGATAAACTGCGCGACGCGAAACGGAAATCCTTTGTAAACCGAGCATTACTTGGCGAGAGGGGCAGTCAGTGAATGAATTCTTTACAGGCAGTGGAATTGGCAAAGAAATACGGTCATACTTGGGTCCCGATGCCAATGTCAGGATAATACGTTGGATTTTCGTCTCCGGTTGATATCCTTCAGTCCAATCGACGGAGCCAAATCCCACCTGCTGGAGAGTACGCTCCCAAACATCCGGGGGTGCCAGGGCGTGTTTCTGCTTGTCGTTGAAAAGCCATCAGCCTTCAACCTGACCAAAGACTAAGTCTACCTATGGCAGTGGCTCAGTCATCTCAAGCATCATCAGAAGACCGTCTGGATGAAGGATCTTGCGGATGTTCCTAGTCGGGTAGACTAGGCTGTGGGTGGCATGCACGCAGTTTGTAGCAATAACCATATGCTGGCTCTGAATCATGTCGGGGGAAGCCTCTTTCTCAATATCGAAGACCTTAAACTCTATGAACGGGCACTGCTTAAATCGTTTTCTCAGACTGGCAACAAGGGATCGAGACAGATCTGTCACCGTGTACGTCACCTGGGCCTGCATGCTTGACAAAAGATCTGCTATTGCCGCGGTTATGCCGCCTGTTCCGGCACCTATTTCAAGGATCTTGATGGTTTTGTGGCCCGCGGGCATCTGGGAGAGTGGGTTCCGTAGGAAGGATTGCATCTGCTTAATCTAGGCCAAGTTGATTGGACTCTTGCTATACATTCCCGATACGATTTCTTTTCCTTCGGACGAACCAAAGATAATTTAAAGGCCGTCCGCGGAGCCCACCAGACATTCTGCGAGCCTCTTGCCTATAAGGTAGGTCAATCGATGATCGTAGACAAAGTTGGGGCTTGTGTGAACGAGCTCTTCTAGCAATTTTTCGGCAGACCTTTTGGGCACCTCCGTCCTTGTTCGTTTTATGATAGATCCGTCAATATCCACGAGACGACTTTTCTGCAAGAGATCGTGGATAAAGTCGACAAACTGTTCGTGCCGTGGCAAGTGTGGTACTTTCATCAACGTCTGACTAGGGGGCATGTTCCGAATAGAACACCCTAGCTCATCAAAAGCATCCAAGATATGAACAATACAAAGCTCTGTGGTTCTTGGAAGAACTTTTTTCACGTAGTTTGTGAACCCGTGGGTGGTCATAAAATCGTCAGTGGCTCGTTTCGTAGCTGCAAACGCTTCAATTACAATAGGTGCTGGCAGATCAGCCCCCGAAGACCCATTAAGGAGCTGAAGCTCAATAGATGATCCGTTTGTTTGTCGAAGTCCGTTGGGGGCAGAATTCTCATCCCGGCTCGTCCCATGGCCATTGGCCGAAGTCTGTTCTGATTCATCAGTCTCCCCTTCTCCGAGCGCATTCTGTATGCATCAAAGAAGGCCCTTGAGGTTGGTGACATCATTGAGTTCGGACGTGCTCAGGGTGCATTGCAGGGCGTCCTCGATTTCTCGGGCTAATTCCATACCCATCAGAGAGTCAATACCCACATTACCGAGCTACGTGTCTTCCTTAATTTCTTCCTCATCCAGCCCGGACAGATTGCAGAGGATGGCTCGTACTTTGTTGGACAGGTCTTGGGATTTTTGCTGCTTCTTCTGGGCCTGCCCGACCAGCTTTCCATTGAGCTGTATGGTAATAGGGATGGGGAGGGACCTGGGAGGTGGAGAGGTTCCTGTGGGTTTGGTGGATTGTCGTGTTGATTGACTCGTCGAGGAGGTTCCGGAGGCTCTTTATAGAACTTTTCGCATCCCCTCAATCTCAATAGAAACAAGCTGATAGTGAACGCCGAGAATGATCTCTAGTAAGGCGCCATCGCGAGGATCGGAGACAAAGACATCACTCAAGATTTCTTTGTCTGAGATCCGCTGATGAGATGCGAAGACATTGAACAGGTCCGGCTACGAGTCCGAGGGAAATGTTAGTGAACGCATCCACTGTTGGATTCTATCAGAGATGTACAAGGTGGTCTCAGCATCAGGCCTCTCCATCATGCAGTTGATAAAGATGCCGGCGACCTGGTAGAACGAGTCAAACAAACCTGTGCTCAAATATGATGTTTTGGCACTATAGGGACGTAAGACCTGGCCAGCAGAGACTCCATGTTCTTACCCATGATCTTTTTCAAGCCCTTGTAAACGGCTGCATAGCGAACAATGCTCGCAAAACTTTGATAGATGGCACGGCCTTGCATGATCTGATCTACATCGCTATCTTCCAAAAGGCACTAATAACATGCGTTGCCGACAAAGCGTTAGTATTTGTCAAGTTCTACCTGTTTTTGAGAGTCATCCATCCTAGAGAATGAGATGCGACCTGACACGTACAACAACGGGGCTCGTTCGCCTTCAGCGATCATTTTGAAATCCTAGGAAAGTCCACTATCGTTGGAGGATGTAGCATCGAGCCAGACCCTTTTATCTGTGTCCAGACACATGGGGGCATGGCTCTCGAGATCATGCAGCTCAGGCTGAAAGGTGCCATCCTGGAACTCAGGCCGAAGGCTCATTAACGCATCGACTGCGATTTGCAATTGCAGTACGCTGGAGCAGAGAGGTGCGGCCTCGACCACTATATATTCATTTAAGTAGTCTTGAAAGTCTCCACTCCCCACGTTCACTTGAAACCGGACGGTACGCTGATCTGGACTTTGAAAACCCGCGAATGACCATAGGCCCTTTACAGGTCCTTGCTCATTGTCTAACGGCACTTTATGCTCCAATTCGGCCTTTAGAGACCTCTTGAGGTCCATCCAATGCCTCACTTTCTCAAATTGATACGGGGGCAAGAGTAACGACTTGTAAGTGGAAGTTTAACGATGGTGATGCGGCCAAAATTTGACGTCGACCCCTTCGCGCTACAAGGAGGTGAAATGACCCGCAAATGACTTTGTCCCGGAAGTGCTGTTTAGATTGACTGGCTGGAAATACGACGACAGTGAGGTCGAAGCTAACGCTCTGCTAGCCATGATAGTGATGGTGGAGTTGGACCCAGCTTCCAGCCAGATGGCTGATGGATACTGTTGTGCAAGTCGTTGAACTGCATTGTTGAAATACACTAGCGATCGCAGGTGATCGGCGAGAAATCCTGCTTGTAGCCTTTGCCCTGAGAATGATTGTGATTGCGTTGCTTGCTCTAAGGGTATGGTAGGTTTGTAAAAGGTCAACTGTTGCCCTAGCACAACAAACTCATCCTTCAATAGATCGACAAGGGCTGAATAGAAAGCATTCGTAACATTTAGGCTCTTGGTCTTTATTGATGAAGTAAACTGGCCGGTTAACGCCAAGTCCATGAAAGCCTCTACGGCTTCGGTCGTGCCAGCCACCGTAAAACTTCGCGGGCCATTGATGCAGGCGATGCTAGCAGGGCTGATAGACTTGACTAGCTGATTTGACTGACTGAGGACCTCTTCCAAGATGTTCAAATCCCCTTCGACGGCGTCCATCAATCCTTTGTCAGGGACCCAGTGCTTCTGGATTAGACGTGCGCGCTCAGTAATCATTCGAATAGCGTCTGGCAGCGAAAGTACTCCTGCTACGCAAAGAGCGGTCAATTCACCGAAGCTGTGCCCGACTACTGCGACTGGAGTGATGCCACAGTTAATCCAGGTGCGTGCGGATGCGCATTGAACAGCAAACAGCATTGTCTGAAGCTGTACAATATCTTCCACGGCAGTGGTCTTAAATATGTCCGGATAAATACCAGGTAGACCGAACGAGAGACAGAAAGCATTGCATTAGTCGAGATGATACCGCAGAGTCGCCACACTACCATGTAGTTGACGGTCTAGTCCAACGTATTTCGAAATTTGACCACCAAAGCAAAGTATGATCGGTCTTGACGGTTTTACGGCTATAACCTTATAGGCGGGATCACTCCCGCCTTGCTCGACCACAGCCAAACTCTCGTCCAGCTCGTTCAGACTTCTACAGGAAAAGATCACTGAGTGATCTAATGCTCTGTTTGATTGCAGGGCTACGTGAAATGACATATTTTCCAAGGAGAGGCCATCACGTCCTTCATTCAGAAATGGACGAAATCTAGATGCGTATCTTCTTAGACTGGGTTGATCCAGTCCACAAAACCAGAATGGGTTTCGAGCCTCTGAGGTCTTCAAGTAGTTCTCAATGCCAGCAGGTTCAGAGGACCTTGACGTCTGTGTGATGACCAACGAAGCGTTCAACCCCAAAGCCCCGTAGATATTAATCAATGCAGTTCGGAAATTCGCCTGCCATGGTTGTAATTTAGTAGCAATCTCTATATGATTGGACTTCTTGATGGATGGGCTGAGTGTGTGAAAACTAGGTTGAGGAGGAATGAATGCATCATGCACCATTAATAAGATCTCGATCAGTGCAATCATGCCTGATGCTGACTCACTATGGCCCCCAAGGCCCCTGACAGAGCCAAGATATAGAGCTGATCTCCTACTCCCAAATATTTGACGCACGCCGTCATACTCGGCTGGGTCACCCACTGGAGTCCCTGTGCCGTGCGCTTCCACAACAGAGATCTGTCATGGCTCTAGGCGTGCTTGCCTTACAGTATTGGTAAACAGGTCGGAAAGAGAGGTAGAGTTAGGCACAGTGATTGTGGTATAGTTCTAATTCTGGTAGACCTCAGTTGCTGCGATCACTCCAATTATATGGATCATTGTCAGCGACCGCTGATGTGTATTTCTTCAGGAAGACGGCTCCTACGGCCTCGCCTCGACAATATCCATCTGCATCGATGTTAAATGGCTTACATTGGCCGGTAGGGCTAAGAAAAGAAGCCCCAGCCAGGTTCTGAAACCATTCGGGGCTTGTCATAACATTGACTCCAGTAGCTAAGGCAGCTGAGCATTCGTTGTGCAATATGGCCCGGCATGCCTGATGCACAGCAACTGCTGAAGACGAACATGCAGTATCAAGTGTAAGCGAAGGACCAGTCCAGCCGAAGTAATAGCTTACACGTCCTGCGGCAAAACTCTTTAAATTTCCCGTGGCGGAGTATGCATTAGCTGGATAGCAGGCGATGTTGTTCTCATAGTCTACTAGCCCGGCCCCTATATAGCATCCAATATGCTTGTCTTGCGGTGGCCTGCAGAAGTATCCTGCTTGTTCTAAAGCTTGGTAAGCTGCCTGTAGAACAAGCCGGTGCTGGAGATCGGTTGATGCCATCTCACGAGGACTTTTCTGACAGAACTTGTGGTCGAAAGAGTCATATTCCTGCAGGAAGTTTCCATACCACGTGCGTTTAGGGTCGTTCTGTCGGTGTGGTGTTTCGAAATCAAAACGATCCGCCGGCACTTCTATATGTTGGGACCTACCCTGTCTCAGCAGTGTCGAAAATTCTCCTAGGTCTCTTGCTCGTGGCAACCATGCATGACATGCCTATCACTGCAATCCGGTGGTCAGGTAAATTCCTGGCTTGAGATCTTGGAAGTGGGGAAGGTCTTGCTAAGAAGAGACGGCGGTATACAGTTTTCGGAGCCGAAGACCGCCATCAAATCACTTTTGTCTTTCAAGTGCGTCGAGTGCATGCTATCAAAAAGATCATACCACGAGGCCTGCTCCATGAGAGTTGATCTCAGGACCTGAATATGAAGCGCTTCTTCCTCTGTTGAGCTGTTTGTAGCTTGGTGTAATCGGAGAACTAGTTGCTGTGCTCTTGGAAAGCAAAGCCCAGTATGTGTCTCGTAGAATCTACGCAAAGGTGACAAATAATCCATGTGTTTCTAAGAATGAAATCTTCCCTGAACCTTAACAGGGGACATTCTACATCCAATTGATTTCAGCTATTGATCAATTGACGAAAGGAGATCCTTTGATGTAGTAACTATGACTCGCTGATTATCTAAATGAACTGAGATATAGGTCTATTTCACGCAGTCAGCTGACTAAAACAATTTTGAATCTCTCAATTATTCCCCGCGGAGGAGGGAAATGCCAGCCAAGAAACATACATTGGGGTATGACGCAAGGATGTCATGGAGCTTCGACTCGCTCTCCTTGGACTCCAGGATACAGACAACGATGCGGCCTCGCCATGAGGATCTCTTGACGTGTCCTCAGCATCAACAATAGCGCCAATAATCATTGCCAACCTGATGGTAACAGCTCCGTTTTGGGATAATTGTGGGTCTGTAGCTAATAGAGAAGCGGCCGTTGCACACATGATTCCTGTACAAAGGCCAATTATTGTCGTGTCAGGCAGAACGATATCACCAATCTCATCCCTATCGTTTCGGGTGTTGAGCTGCAGAAAGCGCTCATATTGCGTCAACTGTATTATGACCACTAGGGGCGTGAAGATGATATTCGGCAATGGAAAGGACGACTTCGGCACGCTGCCGGTACGAATCCATTCTTTCAGGTCATGCAAATGCTTTTCTCCAGGAAAATGACGAATGCTTGGGATCAATGTAGCCAGTTCGTCCAAGTACGTGGGCAGTTCTTCCAGCACACCAAGAGCCCAATGAATGCCAGTCGCAGACTCTAATAGAGTCTTTCTCAGGGTATGGAAGTCTTCCTCGTTGAAATTCAAAGCCTGAGAGCCAAAGAGCAGGACTTTGACCTGGGCAGTCAGATTGGGGATTGTTCCGTTCATTGCGAAAGTTAGACTATTGATGTTCAGGCTTGTCGGTTGAGGATAAGAAATAGATAACAAGGGATTCAGAAGGTGTTCGATCGCACCTTTAGCAGGACGTCGAGCCTATTCTATTCCTTAGCCGCTTGCTTTACGCCGCGGAAACGAGGTACTGGCCTACAAAGATGGCCCGCCGGAGGACCCCAAAACCTGAATGTTAGTGATGGGATTGGAGATTTCAAAAGTATCTGATGCATGGTTGCTACAGCTGTATACCAATTGGCTTCGTGGGCGATGAAGTTGCGCCAGAATCTAGAATCGGAAAATCGAGCCATGGACGAGAGCATTAACGTACAACTGAGAGATATGTACTTGAGCGTACTTGGGATGATGAACAACCCTTGGTATCGCGTTATTGTGAGAATGCTTGGGAGCTTCCCAATCTCGCTATGGAATGTCTGGGACGACAGCAACAGGTTCTTGGTGGAGGATGGGAAGGACGTTATCCACTTGCAAAATTACACGTCTCTTTACGTGTAGAATATAAAAAGGCACGTAAAAACACGTACAAATATAGAAAGTGATAATCATGTGATAGAACCTATAGGTACCCATGGGTAATACCCAGGCCCCATTAGGTACCCACGAGCCAACCTGAAGACCTAAGGGCTACCTATGGGTAGTGCCAAGGCCCTATGGGTCGGGTCGGTTGGATTTACCCATGGGTACCCATTCTGATCTCTACTTAGAGTCACACCAACAGGCTCAGCCGCGCATGCTGCAGCAGTGACGGGATCTGGCACCAGCGGCCACAGAGGCATATAGTTAGTTTCACTAGGCTCTGACCACCTACCATTACCAATACAACTACCTTGCTACCTACTTCCCACGACCCTCATTATCTAACCTCAGGGTCGGGAAGTGTGGGGTTCAAGGGTAGTTGTATTACGGAAGGTGAGCTGAAGGAAGCCTGGCGGGACATCGTTTTCTTGGCGCGAAGTTTGAGATTCTTAGCAGCCGATAAGGTATAAATGCACATAGGGAACTTCTGCCTTAGGCAATACTACCTTCCGCTCTAAAAACGAATTATTAGTAGTCTGGGCACTAAAATCGAACTATATAACCTTGGTAATGGTATTTACAGTGGGCACTAATATGGGGATCAAAATCGAATTATATAGGTACATTATATCTTCGGACTGGAGCCCCTCAAGCGACGCGCTTGCGATAAGTGAAGCATATTGATGTAGCGCAGTAACTTGCCTGGCAGCCGTATCGAAGCTGTATACTCGAATCCTCTTCTGACTTTTCATTTTCGTCGCTTTGCTCTTTGTACAATAGCGAGTATAGGTTGTACATGTACACTGAGTTCGGTTGTTTATTCAGTCTGGAATTATGTTACAACATTTATGTCCCTGAATGCCGCGATCCCGGCTGGGCAAGACATAGTGACCGAAGCTGCTGATCGTGCGTGGCTGCGAATACGCTTGCCACGATGGTGGGCTTCCTCAGCGGCCCTGCCGTATCGAGGTCCCCACTGATACGCAGCCTAAGTTAGCACGTCATGGCTGCATCAACAGCGATCCTCTCAAAGGGAGACGCCTCTCCCACGATGCTGGTAATATGACTCAAGAGCAGAACGGTGCTTCCCCACACACAGAGTGCCAAACAAGTAGGCTGAGCGAGGCTATTAAAGCGCAGTTCAATTTCGAGCATAATGTCCACTTAGCTCATTTCCAGCTACAAAACGTGCTGGCCTGTCCTTATAGTAATACGTTTTACGCAGGTCATTCACAGGTTATACATTGTACTATCGTTAACCAAACGGGAAGTTGGACGGTAAGAGATCAGGTCTCCGAATGTATATCCAGATAACCCCTGCTGATTCCGCCCGAGCGAGAAAGCCTTGATGCGCCAGATCCCTTAAGCATGTTCTAGTATGATCCTCGCGTTACTGGACGATGGTTTGAAGACTTGCCCCTCGACCAAGACTTACGGAGTTGACGCTGCAGATGCCGGCCCTTTCGGAGCCGTGAAATTTGGCTTCCTCGAAGTTAGAGGGAAGGTAGTTGGCTTGTTATTCCGACCGGATATCCGACTAGAGATGAGGCCCGGGCTGCTACCGCGGAGGGTGGTGAGACTGCTGAGGGTGAGACCATTCCAAACTCAACTCCTTAAGAACCTATATATAGTTCTACTTCTTCTTCTCCAGCTAAAGACTCTAAACTATATATAACATTATCTACTAACAACCTTTAATTACTAGTAGCATCAAGAACAATGTTCTCGCTGTTGCTGCCACGAGAAGGTACAAGCGAAAGGTGACAACTCACTCCCTGCCTGAGTTAGATATCCTAGAGCGTGTCTTGCAATAGCAAGAACTTGGGACGAAGCCCAAGTCGATGCCGTGTTTGGTGCAAGAAGAGAACGAGGAGAGGAGAGAAGAAGAAAATTTCTCCGACCGCGATGTTAAGACTATTCCCAGACTGCTAGCCTCGTTTGGCCAAGTCGTGTGATCCTTCGGTCCATTCCTCTGGAAAAACTTGACGCGAAGTGACAAGCAGTGTTAAGAGAGTCTCCTTGATCTCTTCGGTCTCTACCGCCGCTGTTCTCTCTGTAATCTCAATGTTGCCAGCTGGCATGCAGCTAGAACTTGCCGAAGATGAGATAGCTACTCCGATCCGTATATTCAGCTATCATAGTCTTTGCTCGCGCCACAGCTTGCATATCTTCATCGCTAGGCTTTCTCGTCGGGCGAAGTGGGTCTGCTTGGCTGTCGAATTTGGGAGGAACACTTCGGGGTGCCGGTAGTTCTCGCTTTTAACCGTTGTGAATATCTGTAAAATCTTTCGAAGCTATTGCTTCATTGGGCACGAGTCTTGTAATTACCAGAGCTTGCGGTTGGGGCAATCCCGAATGATTCAAATGTCAAAGAAGTGATTGATTTCTCGCTTCTCCACAACCGTGTTTGTTTAAGATACCAGGGTATATGCCGTGCACATCGTTTCCAAACCTCCTAGATTGTCGGGCAGTGGCAGCTCATCTTCCTTAATCCTACCTTTTGTTTTTCACTCTGGCCCTCGAGGCATCAATCTACGTCGCCAGAGGAAGTTCAAGGCCTGTCAGTCGGTGAAGTTATGGATGAGGCAACAGAATAACGTCGGCCACTGTCATTATTGCAACGCAAGTATCACCGCTCTTCAATATCACCAGCAGAGACTTGCAACAGTCTACGTTTAGATCCCCCCCTTCACTCGTTATCGTGGGCCGCGAAGTAAATGTCCCTGTCCATGTATGTATGTACCTTTCGTACGGTGTAAGCTTAGTATTCCTACAGTACGAAGTACATATACTAATTTGAATAACTACTTCCTGGGGATGAGCCTTGCCTTGATCGCCCTGAGACCACTATGCCAAAAGACAACCTTTACCACGGAAATTGGGAGCACAGAGATGTTCACAACATTAATAGAATAACTTGCCACAGCGCTACCTACCGTGTGTTTACCCCGCATTCTGCACTGTAATTACACTTGCCGTTATCCTTCTCTCGTAAACAGAGAAGGAGGGGTAAGGTAACGTTGTTGTAAAGACTGTTAGTGCCCCAAGCTTGGCCAGTTCTGTGCGAGAAAGTGTTCGAATACGAGCCTAATGCTGTAAGATATTTGTTTTCCGGCACGGAAACTCAACGTCTTGGACTCGAGACTATGGAACAGACCTCCAAAAATGTGAACGGTGCTTTTCAGAAAGTCACCGCTAGATACAACGGGAGTTTTAAGTCACTTAATTTAGAAATCAGAAGAAGCCCTTTTACACCCTGGTAGCCCTAAGTCCCCGTTTTGTAACTTACTAGGTGTTCTCCCCGGACAAGCCCTATCCGCCGTCCTCTATGTCCAAAGCCCAGAGGGAAGAATAAATTTGTCTTTAAACTTACGAATCTACAAAAACTTTCTTTAGAACCTCGGGGCCACTAAAAGTAACAGTAGCGCCGTAAGTGCCCTCTGTCTGTAGAGCACTGCTCATAGTTTCAACAGCGTCCAAATTTCCCAAATAATGCTTAGATAAGGCATCATTTAGTGGGGTTTTAGATCCCAGGACTTTCAAGGTATCCATTAGTGAGTAAGGTTATAGTACAATCTAGACTCGATGCGAATATTGATGAAATTGAGTTCCTTAGGCCTAGACCAATGTCATAAATAGGGATTGAATAATGTTGCACATGCCTTACATCCTGGAAGTAACTTAAGGGAATGATTCTAGAAACAGAACTGTATCATAGACCGGGCGGCTTTTGATTCAGCTGATATGCATGATAGCAGTTGTACAACCTACCCTATGTCCTCAGCAGCGACTCCCATCGCAGCCTGTTTGACCTGGCAACGCCTTTTAATCTGGCCTCTGTATCTATCTACATTTATCGCTGCCAAAGCAATAACGACCCACCTTGTGGGCTGAGGGATTTCGCAATGCTGACGGCTTACGGCGCCTTTTTGACGCCCAACCAGAAGCTTAGACGACCCACCATGACACTCTTACAGCAGCAACGACTATTAACAACGGCTCGAAGATTTCTGCAAACTGGTGGCTTTTGCGCTTTTCCATATATTCTCCTGCCACTCTAACGTTGGATAGATTGAACAACTTTGTTACCTCAAACTACTACGTAGGTAGTCAAAACTTTAACTTCCATACCCACCTTCTATTTATTTTGGCCTGAGTTCTCCTCTCTAAGACCTCTTTGTATTCAATCGCCATGCCCCAAACAGAGCTCGCAAACTCATCAACCCGAACCGAACAACTTAGAGACGACAGAGCAATTGTCGAGCCTTTAGCCCAACATGGCCAGATACAGCCCTGGCGCGCCTTCTGGCCACCTTGCAATGTCGACAGCATGTCAGAAGAGGAGCTTAGATCTAAACCCTAGATCAATTGGAAACCTAATCCAACGAAACCAAACGCAAAACCATGGCTTTCCTAGGTTCCGCGACTTTACGCCTATCAAGCAACTCATGGCGGCTTAGGAAATGGGTCAAGGCCGCGACCTGAATCCAAGCCTATGCTATCTTTGGGGGCAGAGGGAGGTTGAAAATATACTAATATGACATTGAAGTTCGAATCAATGGCTTTGAAGTTCATGACAGTGCGCTGACACTGGCAGCGCGGAAATTATTGGACGATTGGTATTCATTCTTCGGCCTCGCAGCGCAGGGAATCGAGACACTAGAGATTATCAATTCTGTGTTTGAACATTATGTACAAAGGGTCTTTTTGTCTAGGAGGACTGGTTACATCGGACTAAGGTTTCCTGATCTGCTGTTGTTGAACTATATTACGCTATACACAAGAAGCACGTCGCGCTCATTTGATATCGTCACTTAAACCATTGCGATAGATTCATCCTGTTAATAAATATCAACTACCCTATAACTCAATTCATTGCATCCTCTTGCCCAGCCTAGGTCACTCCCAAAAAACCAAGCAACAAACTTCGATGCTCTCCCTCATCCTTGCATCTAATGGTATTAGCAGGTTGTTGATTGAATCATAGGATATACCTGAATGTGCATTCCACAATTAGGCGTCTGTAGCCAAAGAGGCTTGGTAAGAAGTTACATCGCGCAACTCCATTGTTAAGACTCTTATAACTCTTGAATGGAAGGAATTCATTGGTGTTTTGGCCCCTTAAATAGTGCCACGAGTGTTGCGGGTGATATTTACAATACTACTGCTTACTGATATAGTGAGGAAAAACAAGATCAGCTACTATTAAGTCTTGGTCGATGTCAAGCGTTCGGTAGTCATACAAAGCTAGGGCATAATCCTCTAATAGATTGAATAGAGGTCGCTAGATAATGTTCGAAACATTAGCCACACAATTTTGTATTCAGGTTTTCTAACATACTTTATTATCTGACATCGTTTCTTGAGAAGCTCGATAGCCTCTGATCCTATATGTAATTTGACTCGGTTAACGCCGCTACGGAACGTTTGATCTGTAGTTCCTGGGATATTTGACAACACTGTATAACCGCAATATCCTTACCAACATAGGCACACAAAGAAGGTTGCTGGTTGATATTTTCCCCTGTGGAGCCAGGCTTGATGGCTGGACCGCGTCTCCTGACCTGAGTAACATATCAATCCAAGTATTGCATCTCAACGCTGGATTACATACTGTGTGATTGAATATCTGGACCTTGACACCACCGAGGTGACTTTTGAGTATTTGGTCTATCACTGGATAGTACTTATTTTTAGTCCAAGAATCGTCGTGAAATTTGCCCCCTTCACTCCGATTTGCATTGGCGACCATTCAAAGTGCTACGGGGCTGGCCGCCTCACTTCGATTGACTATCAACAACCACTTGTCTTTCGAACTTATGCAACGATAGCGATTTTCACCGTCATAGTCTTGAGATTCTCCACATGTCGTGCCAGACTCCCTTACAGCTATGTCGTGAATCCCGGTTGCTGGTGTTACACAAAAAAAATCTTGCTCCAGTACCCTCCTCCATTCTTGAAAGTTTGGTCGAGCCACTAAGAAATACGTTCAGACTCCAGGAAAACCCCTATTAGCCTCGGCCATCCCGGTGGCTAGAACAGTCCGCTTGGTTGACGGCACCTACGCAACAGTCGAACTGCCCGACGTAGGAGAATTTCTTGTTTGACGCACTTGCTTACCAAAGAACACTGTCTAAGCCATGTTTAAAAATTGTAAAGTATATGAACCTTATTATCAAGTAAGAATCAACGCCAGAATCTTATCGGCTTATAAAGCCTGGTAGGCATCACCTGGATCTTTTCTTCTGGCAACTGTAATTCACTGCCTTGATTCTTCGCTTAGCGTCCCGAAATTGTCATCTGCTATAGCAAACTTCGAGAAAGACACCGAGTACTCGGTCTTTTTCAACGTTATTATTCTCGTTGTCCCTGGCATCAACAGCGACGCCTCATCTTTGAAGCAAGATATACAGAATATTCTTCTCCAAAAGAACTGTAGTTGCTGCTATGTGCTGTCGGAAATCACTAGTATCTCACTACCCGACGGGCGGTACTTCATCCAAGATCGCAACATCTATCAAACATGGAGGCTCTACGATGATCTTTATAATGCCTTTTAACTTTTAGTGTTCAGAAAAATGTCCATGGCGAAATTTTGTAAGAACGCTCGAATACCCTTCAATGCATCTAGTGTGAGATAACATGTATATCATTTTGTAGCCTCGAAGCAGCCATTCTACTTAGTCAGGATAGACACTTAAGAATACCAGTACCCTCGCGACTGTATCGTAAACCAGATCTTTTGAAACCTTTGTATAGGCTGAGATTTGCCGTGAAGGACACTTTCGATATAAACGGTGTTCAAACCACCGGCCAATTTCGAGCCTACTGCAAAACCTACGGAGTACGTACCAAAACTGCACCTACTATTCAACGTATTCTCGATCTAGGTGCAACAATCGTGGGGAAAACCAAATATATGCAGTTCGCCTCAGGGGAGTAACCAACGACCGATTGGATCGAGTACCTGTGTCCCTAGAACCCCCGAGGCGATAGTCACTTAAACTCTAGAGGTAGCAGCACCGGATCAGGGGTTGCACTAGCTGGATACGAGTGGCTGGACTTTGCTACAGGCTCAGATAGTAGGGTTTGAGAGAGAAGTTAGGTCCAAACATAGAGTGATATCCTGGCCCTCGTTGCGGTCGACAACTGCAAAATTCGGGATTCAAAGGCAGCACGAACGCACCAAATGGTTTCCAGTGGTAGTAGATTTCAAGCCCAACTTTGTAACATAAACACATGCCTACCGGATTCTTGACTCGGCTACATGTGCTGTAGGGGCCATTATTCTAACCGATCACCACTGAGAGTAATTAGGTGATGGTCTTCACGAGTTTGTTTTCTTATCTTATTCTCGAGGCTCGGGTAATTTCCTAACTCACGAAATTTATACACCCCCTAAGCCTGGTGTGCCGTCTTCGTGTTTCGCGATGGAAAGGCATTGTTGGAGAGAGGGTCGCTATTGGTGAAATTAGTATTGCAGCGTAGAAAGCTTATAATGTTCAGACCAAGTATATAATTCTAGGATGAGAGATTATTAAACTTAGGAGAATGAGATACATCTTACTGAAGCTTACTTAGTTACATTTTCTTACGCCGGATAATAACAAGGCCTTAAGATCATAACTCATTACTATGCATCATTTCTTTTACCCCAACCAAATGGTTCAATAGCTGCATCCGACAATATAAAATGTCAACGCCAACCAAATCTGTTTTCAATCTCAGTGAGCGAAACCCACCCAATCACCACATTTGTTTCGAAAAGATCGGTAGGAGTTAAGTTATTAGAAGGTGTAGATACTCCCATTGAGGAAAATGTATAAGGCCTTCAGCTCTCTTACGACGAAACCAAATTTATGATTGGATTCAATTTTTGGTTTATGAAACTTCCCTCTTTTATCTTCTGCTGGGCTCCGGCTCAAGATGAGACACAGACACGTAGTACCCATGGCTAAGTTTGAACTCCAGTGAACAATTTTCTCTGTTTAGACCTAATATCGTATTATATCCATATAGCTCCTACGTTGTGACATCTAATGCATGTCAGCCAAGGGAGGAAATGCACATGTGAATCCCTAGGTACTTACTGTTTTCTTGCGCGAACAATTAAGAAGTATGTCAGCCACGGATCACGTATAATATAACCTCATTTCCACCTCCCGCCATAGGCTCTAATGATGGAGGATCGGTGCATTGGTGGCTTATTAGTTTGACATGAAAACTAGCTCAATTTGTATAGAAACAAGGCCTTTGCGATGCTCGCTCGGGGTATATAGAATATAGAAATCCTCTGTAGATAGAAGGTCAGACAATACAACAATTCCCCCTCATTTTACCTTCTTTCTATATTTCATCATTTTCTACTTATTGGTGCTCGAAGGTTTATAAAGTATCGCCACTTTAAGCGATGACAATCTTATTACAATAAGAAGCAATACCGCTCTGTGTCGGAATCGCTGACAAGGTCGCACGTCGGTAATGTGGTTAACGGTGTTGCTAATTTGCTAGAGACACCAATACAGTAGTCTACACCGGCTTGAATGAGTGTCTCACAGTTCTCTCTATTCGCACCTAGGATAGGATTCCAAGCATATATTTATTGGGTTATGATACTGTTGTCGCTCGCGAACTTGCTGCAGTGGTCGTTGCTCTCGGCGTCCTTGAACTTGTTGCAGGTCGTAATAATACCGCTTTGGGTCGGATATGGTAGCGACCTCGTGCTTGATGAGGTCGGTAAAGGTGTAGATAAAGTGCTGGTTGTCGGAGTAGTAGATCGGAATGGTTTCCCAGTAAATGAGGAGTTTTCGGATGGATTCTCTAGGCGGAGGTATGGGAGGTGGCAAAGTAGGTCGAGGACGGTTTCATTTTCCCCTTATATATTAATAGAGTTCCAGCCGTTTGATGGCGGTACGATAAGCGCACTATTGTTTAGATATTGGTAGCAGGTAATTTCTTGATGGAATCTTAGGACCGCATTGATAGTTTTATTACGGCAGTACATCTTGAGGTCGTGTTGGTAAGTAATTGTTATAGTAAAGAAATGCGATGAAGTGAGGTTAACATCTCACAAAGGGATGTGTTCCGACGATTTGACCAATTTAATTAATTGATCAATTCTATTAGTCGAATTGACCAATTCGACGATAATACGCGAAATTGCTACGAATTGACCAAACCCACATCGAATTGTCTAAATCGTTGTATTGACGGAATCGATGATGATATATTCCACCTATTTGACCAATTCAATTCAGCTTAATTGTGCCAAATTAGGCCAGTGGGTACAACTGCCAAGGATCAATATATCTTCATTTTTGTGTACTCTCCCTCAGTGAACCACCTGAGCGAACAACCTGAGCAAAAAAAAAAGGACAAAAAAGAAATGTGCGATTCTCTAATCAAGTAGTGTTGGAAATGGGAGAATATATTGACGAATATATGGATCGGAAGTCAATGGGCAATTGCTTTTTTTCTATAGGCAGGAAAATGAGACTACATATACAAAAAAGAGAGTGGGTACTGAATCATGCACGAACAGCTTACATAACATCGGAGAAACAGTCTAAATATAAGAGAGTGGCTTGGAAACCAACTGCCAGAATAATGCCGTCAGCTCATCTGTGGTATGAACTGGATATGGGCAAGATTTGTGGTTTCTGAAATGGATGGCAATACCGCTATATTTGTGAACAATCAATGAGGCCACAAGAACCCTAAAGCCTTACTGCTCTTCCTTTTCAAATCGTTGTTTTAATCTGGCGAAAGGGTTCGAGTTACAGATATGGGGAAGTTGAGTCCATAGCTCTTGCGAGTCTCCCTGTTTGTCTTGTTTGTTTCTGGGAATATCCTATTTTAATTGATGAAGTTGGCCGGGGGTGGGGGGAGGTATGAACAACGCAGAGGGGTGCATTCAACACAAGGACAGGATGTGAGATCAGCGTTAGAGATGTGTGGTCAGCGCGGGCATGACATTGGGCTAGTGTGAGGGCGCTGATGAGATGGCGGTGGTGAGAGAGATCGCAGGTGATGTTGTTGTAGAAGTTGAAGAGGTTGAATGGGATGAAGAGGTTAAGTGACGAATTTAGTGGCTTGCTATTTAGTGATTTGTTAATACGTATAAACAGAAACCCGCCGATTTCCCTAAGAATTTGTATGGGGAGCTCGCGGAATAATGTTGCAAAAGGGCCAAGGCTAATATAAAAATATCACTGCATTCTGGCACTACGGTGCTAGAATGCAGGGTAATCTAGTGATTCAATAACAATAATTTATAACTATAATAGACACTATATCAAGTCAAATCATAGAAATCGAACTCTTTTTGACGGCCTTCCCTTGCCACCTCTGCCACCTCTGCCTCTTCCTCCTGCCTTATTTCTGCTTCGGGTAGGACTTTCCGAAGGCCCTGCTTAATTAACAAAGACATCATTATCACCATCCCTATCCCTTCCCTATCAATATCAACAACTTCAGAAGCCTTCCGTTTTTCCTTTCTAGCAGCAGCAACAGCAGCAACAGCATTTGTTGAGGCTCTACCAGCTTTCCGAATAGTAGTCAATGATGGGCGGTTGTTGTACTTGACAACAGTTTGGGGTATAGTTATTCGATTGCCACGCTTTGACAAGTCAAGTAATGAATCAACTTCCATTAGGAGACCGAAATCTCCATTAGTTTGAACTTATTCAAGGTGTTTGCAACATGAGCTCCTGACAAAACTCCGAAGTTGGAAAGAAGGATATACTAGCCATTTTTTGTAATATCGATCACTCGTACCGGAAGCCGATAGGTTTCTGACTTGTCACGATATCTTGGTTCAATATACCTTATAGCAACTTCCCCTTTCTCAAACTTTCGAGGCTCTTGACCTCTCTTCCGCATTTTATCAGCCATGGCAAGGTTGTGCTCTTTCACACGTTTTTGAAGCTCTGACAGAATATATGGCTCCATTGCCCCTTCTGCGTCTACCCGAGCAAGCTGCTCTTCAGTCAAGGACTCAACAACTTCTCTTGCTGCTTCCTCGGGTTCTTCCTCTGTCTCTGAATCCGAATCCACATCAGTAACAGCCTGCAGCCTGTGTGTCAATTGCCAAGGTTTCCTGGAGAAAAAGACCTTAAAAGGAGTTGTACTAAGGGGCATTCCTTCAGGCCGAATAGTGTTACTAAGCTCTTGGATCTCGGGGAGATATTTCACGCATTCATTTGACTGTTTCTCCTATTCACAGCTGCAAGCTTGGCTTTAAAGTGTTTGTTGGCAACCTCAATAGAACCCTGGGTTTGGGGATGGAGTAGACGTCCTCGAATGACTCGAATTTTCATCTTCTTGCAGTACCTCTTGAAAGAACCTTTAAATTCAGTGCCATTATCCAAATATCTAGCCCTTAAAGTTAGCCCGGGCACGTTATATAGGCTGAAAAATGGCTCCAAAGGTTGATTTAAGGTTGGGGGAACGTAACCATGTAGCCTCGCTTACTTGAAAATCTAACCTAATTTGGTTAGGAACAAGGCACTTTACCTTATTCGGTTTGACAACACCACACCAAAACAAAGGAAATATATGGGGTATATACTTACCCACAGCAAGGACACCCAAAATCAGCTACAAATTGCTCTATCATCTCTTTCAGAGTATTAGAGTTCTTATCAGGAACCTTAAGCTGGCAGACTCAGTGCATGTCTCCATCGGGCTGAGAGGTAAAATCCATTAAATCTATAACAACATCCATAAATGGCCCACGGGCAAGAATTAGTGTGATTGACTTCGATTTTTGTTGGCGCTCACTTTCGTTACAAAAATCGACAGCACTCAATAACACATCTGATGTTTTCCTCGGAAATCCCGTAATATCGGTTTCGAATCTCTTCCCATGTTTTTTGGACTTTCATGTATTTGAGTTTTCGATGAGCATCACAGATTATTCGAAAGGTATTCCACTCACAGGCTGCAAAGCGCGCCGGAAATCGACTCTCTACTTCCCTATAAACCTACCTATCTTGTAGCTCAAAGTGGGCAAGAGCGTCATTTCTCCTATTTCGACCACCCTGGCGAGCATCTTCGTTTTCTCCAAGATATGGGCCATTTGGGTTTGACAGCCAACGAATATAATCACTTCGTCGCTCACCATCAAGTATAATCTTCTGCTTTATCGTTCTGTCTTCTTCTCTTTCATCAAGACAACGCTCAAATTCTTCTTTAATTTTAGAAGTCTAACAAGGTCTGTCTTCGGGCTCTAGGCTTGCATCAAGGAGGTAGTCATTGCCAGCTGGAGATGAGTTAGGATCAAGTATATTTAATCGATATTGCTGAGTTGAGTCATTAGGGCCAGGAGTTACAATTCGTGGACGTGTCCAGGGCCACGATATAAAGAAGAAGTTGCTCGTTGAATTAATGGCCCTAGGGTAGCTGGTAAGGAGCTCCGACGAGGTTGGGGAGAAGGTTGGGCGCTCTGACTTTAATGATGTTGAATTGCTCGGTCTGGAGCTTAGTGAATAGGTGCGGCTCTGCGTACTTGACTTGGGAATGGGCGTGACTCTGCACAATGGTTACGGCTCTGCGCAACTCGAAATGATAGCTGTGGCTCTGCGCAGGACTTGAGGATATACTAGTTGTCGTACTAGGGAACGGACAGAACACTTGATTGCTTGATTGCCTCATTGTGATTCGGAAGAGCTGTCCGGGCTCATAACCTGTTGAGTGGGAAGCAATATGTGGTGGCAATGGTGTTGTATTCTGTAGGGAACTACTTATCGGGGACTATTCCTGTAATTCAACATTCTGCAAACTATTATACAGTTAGTTATTTTATACTTGATTCTTTCTCTATTATATATACACAGGCGACTATTTGATACGCAAACAGCCTTTAGTCTGTAAAGCAAAGCTTCCTCCTCTTCTCCCGCCTGTAACTTTCATACTCTTCTTCACCACCCCGAACCAAGTTTATACTACGCTGTATCTCGCTAATCTTCGCTTTCAAGCAATCAACATGAGACTTCGAGCTCTCAAAGTCTGTTCGCGCAAGGTTGCTAGTCTTAGTGAGTTGCGAGTTGTGCGCTTGCAGTGCCTTGAGTTCTATATGGCAATGAGCAACCTTTATCGCACAACTTTCAACCCAATCTATATGGTTAGAGAGATCATCATCTGCAAGAAGCTTGGTGTAACACCTTTGCTCCTTTTCTAGATCCGCTTGTGTTTTGTTCAGAACTTGTGTATGAGCATCGTGGGCATCTGTAGCCTGTTTGACAGCAAGATCGTTGACGTGCATAGTTTTTTCAGCGTCGACTAACTCTTTCGTATATTTCTCCACGTTTTCAGACTGCTTCTCAATGAATAGCATGATGGCCTCGTCCTCTTCTCTTCTCTTCTTGAGCAAGGCCTCGATGTCGCTATGAAATTTCGACTCTGCAGCTTGGGGGTTTGTGTTAGCCTTCATTTTCTATACGGCAAGCGGTTTCAAATTGACTTACAATGCTCGTTTGACCCCCCAGCAACCTCTTTAGCAACCTCTTTTGAACTTGTTAGCGAGACAATGGCACTCTTTAATTCGTACGCGTCGTTGGAACCATCTATCATCAGATGAGCGCCAGCTTTACGCTTCTCTGCAGTACCATCCTGAATTTTATTATCTGCTCTAGAGCCTGGAGACTTGCTCCCTTGTAGTTCCAATAAAGTCCGAGGACCTTCTTCCCGTTCGTCTAGAAGATAGGAAGGTATCGGAACTCGAGTCCAAACGCCATCCTCGCATCCAAGACTTTTTTTGCTGACTCGGGCTTCGAAGTTGGAGTTGTAGGCCGGGAGGGGGTTTGAGAGACGTTAACCCGAGTCATCTAGAAAGGTGGCGCGTGTAGATCGAACTGCTGGCGCTGTCGTTGGCTCAACAATAGTTGCTGGGGGTGATAGTTGAAGAGAGGCTTCACTGCCTCCACTCGCAGCATCGTGAATTTGTTTATTTCCCCCAGACGTTTCCTCGATACGGGAGTCTTGTTCGCTCTTCAAGTCCAGTAGCACATCTTGGATAGCTTGGCGTTTCTGGGCTGGGCCAAACGTAGGTGTGTTACCTATGAATATTTGTTGGATAAAATGTGCTGGATCTCGGACAAACCTTTCAATGTTTTCTAGCATGAACACCCCGCAGTCATATATGTTGTCTTGTTGAAGCACGGGCATATGTAATATGGGCGCTGTCCCGAGTGTATCAACTCGTGATGCAGAGGTACGCTGTGCTTCGGCGCAAAGATATGCCTTCAAGTGGTTGCAGACAATTGTAGAACGGGCTCCTCTGGCGCTTGAGTCGAGGACCAAAAACAGAGGTTCGGTAGCGCGGATCGGATTCTTTACAGTGCTCGGAGGTTGAAGTTTTGGCGAAAAGCATCTGTCAAGATGAAGGATGAGAATTAAATACCAATGGCTGTTTTGGAAAACCGGTACAAGAAGGTGTTTGTACTGAAATATGCTGCAGTGTTTCGTCCATCTTTGAACATTTTTGTAGTTAATTCCGGAGGAGCATCCTCGTATAAGACTAGGGTAGAAGAATGTTGTAAAGATTTTGATTTTGGAGGCAGGCCTAAAAGACTCTACAAGCCAAGCATTGTATACATTTATTACCTCGTCATTAAGCCATTGCTTATTATCAAGCGTAATAAAGTCACGGACACGTATTTTATGGCCACGAAAGTTGAGAGTCGAAGTAGAGCACCATCGATCGTCATCAATCCCATCAATAGATGGTGTAGTCAATCGCCCAGAACTGTCGGAATTTTCTGGTCTTGAAATTGAAGGAGGTGTGGAAACGGGGAATGTTTTTGAGAATGGTGAGACAGGAGCCGCTCGTAGATGAACGCCTTGAGGAATGTCTTGAGGAACGTCTTGATCATCATGCCCGTCCAAACCAACACCTGTCTCTATTGTCTGCTTTTTTATCAGCAACAATGGACTTTCGCCTTGGAACCCAAGACTCGACCCAAAGGCAATCTCGCGATCTGTAGATAATGATATGGCCCCTTGTTCAATATCGGAATCATCCTTAAAGGTATCTTCAATATCTCCGTTCTCATAGGAAGAAGAGAAAGACCGTGAAGACAAAGGGCTTTCAAAGGCAAGCGGGGTGTGTGCTGTGTTTCTGCCAATTTCCGGTGTTAAGACTCTGCGAGAAGAGTGGTGCATAGAACGGTTGTCTGGACTTGTGGGCTGACTCTCACCACAACTTATGCTCTCAGATCCGGAAAAGGGAGGAGTGATGGCATACGGACTCCCTTCTCTCTCCGTCGTTCTAGGAGCCAGCCTGGTATCCGATGCGACATGCCAGTCGATATCTTTCTCCTTGGATTGCTGCCAGGTCTTCTTATGTACAGTGACATTTTCTTCGCCGTTGGTCTTGTCTCCGTCCTTGATGTGTGTGCCATGAATCAATCCCTTGTTTTCACCGAGATGGTGAGATCCACCAGTGGCGCCTGCCAAGTTCGCTTGCTCGTCTCCACGCGGATGTCCAACTGCAAGCTTTTCTCCGTCCACTGGTGCCCCTCTATTCATCAATTCATCCCGACCATCCATGTATTCATTCCTACCGGCAGACTCCACCTCATCCATGTTCTCATCCCCATCCGTCAGCTCCTCCCCATCCATGTGCTCAATGCCATCCGCGTCGTCCATGTCAGGAAGTTGTTGGCCTGCGTTGGTCTCTGCCTCTGCTTCAGAAGCAGAAGCCGAAGCTGGTGTTTCTTCTAGATTGCTTTCGCGAAGGCTTTTGAGGGCTCGGATGACATCGCTGCGTGTGTAGACGGTAAGGTCTTTCTTGGAACCTCGGACTGGCTTTATTCCCCGTTCCTGGCGTGCAGAGTGCAGTGCGGTCTCGAGATCTCCAAGGGTCAAGCGTGAATAGTGCAGCAGCAGTTGATTCATGTCTATTATGTTGTCGCGCGTAATGACTTCCGGGCCAAAAGTCATGTAGAGCTCCCATATATCCACATCCAGTTTTCCCGCCACCCTTGCGAGTCCCCGGCGAGCCCTCGAGGGAATATTCCTATAGTGATCCTGGTGCTTCCTTCGCGCAAGCAGCAATAGTTCGTCCAACTTCAGAAAGTCGAGCGTCGCCTTTGCCCATTGCATAAAGGGCGCTTGTCGGTCGCGAGCATAGTAGGTGCTTCGCAATGTGTCCCAAGCTTGAAGTGCATCGTGATTAGCATGCTGGCTTTGTGCAAATGCATCTCGACATCTGTGCACAGCTTCGTCGATGGTCAGTGACGACGCCATTGGGCATTTGCGAGAAGGCGATTTGATTTTGGTCGTGGTTGTTGCCGTGACTGCGAGACGTCGTTAATACGGCGCATGGTTGTTGTTGGTATGGAAGGAAAAGAGGGAGAAAGGACTTTGCTTGGGAGGAAAGATACAAAGGTGCCGGCATATGTTTGGTGGTGTATTTTGTGGATGACGTAACCAGTCCGGGAGTGACAGTTTTATGTAACCAGTCCGGAAGTGATATGTTTACATAAGCACCCGGACGATTCAGTCCGGAAGTTGTATGTTTACGTAAGCATCCGGACGATTCAGTCTGGAAGTGATATGTGTACGTAAACATCTGGATATGGGACGGGAGCTTGAATTCGTCGAGAGTATCAAAGGAAATAGCAAGAGGAGGCATTGACATTAAATTAAAACAAGAATGGGCAGGTATCACATCAAAACAAAAATGGGCGGGCACCACATCAAATCAAACACAAAGAGGAGGCATTGACATCAAAACAAAAGAAAAGAAAAGGGGTGCGGGAATCCCACCAAATCAAAAGATGGGCATAGATATCGGAGGAAGGGCATTTGGACAGTCTTGTACTCGGGATAATTTGTAGTTCTGGCATGGGCGGAAGCACAGACACTTGTGATGATTTCTGGTTGAGGCATGAAAGGAAACAGAAATGATTGGACGTGGGCACTTCGGATGATTTGTATTAGAGACTTTGTACATGGAACAGATTGTGCTGGGGAGAGTCTGTACTAGGGAGAGTTTGTATATGCCTATTTGTACTCTGACCTTCTCGGTTTTGTGTCTCCGTCTCTTCCTACTTAGCTTTGCTCCTCATCTCATTCTCCTTCTTCCGCTCCATTTTGATTAAAAATAGTTCCATATGCAAGGAATCCCTTTGCACAACCGGTATTACTTCACGGTGGTATCATGAAACTGGGTCGGCAGGGTCGGCAGTCTCCGAGCCACGCACGGCACAGCACATTGATTTGAAGGCTGCACAAGCAGACGAGGCTCGTAATCATGGTTCTGACTGTTGATCCGAGAGTGAGTGCAAAGCAAATTGTCCAGTAAATAGCTCTAGGGTTGATGATTCTCCTGGATTTTGACACATACGGCTGAGTAATAAAGATGCACAATGCCGAAAGTTGGGAAGGCGCAGTCGATTATAAACACGAATTGTTAGCGAAGAACAAATATAAAAGATGTTTCAGAGAATAGCAGATGTCTGTCTCGCTGCTGGGGTTTTCAACGCAAGCTCCCCTACAATGCAAACTTCGGAGTGCACAAGAAAAAGTACTATGCAAGACTTGACGCTGGTGATTAGTGTTAACGTTGCTCGAGTCTCTCCTTAGGATGGCCTCGGAAATGGTTTCAGAAATTGTTCTGACATTCTTAATTCTGGTATTGTCGATTTGGCGCTTGAGGATGGTTTGGGGAATGGCAAATGTTCAGAATAGAGGCGGCAGGCAGCGACTAATGTAGATTGTATATCTCACGGAAGGCTTCCGACAAGGTAGTCACATGCCACCACCTACTGGCATTATATCGTGCTTCTTACGCAACAGCAAAAGATTGCTGACATTCTGTAGACATACAGATCCTATTACTGCCAATCTCAACCTGTAACTAAATATAAAATATATTATTACACTGAGTAAGCTCATTATGTCCTTCATTTACTCTGTTAAAGAAGAGCTCTGTTACATTGCCCTACATATTTAAATTAGTTGGAATTTTTAGATATTTTATAACAAGACACTCATAAATCTCATTTATCCTACTGTGTGAACATCCTTAGGAGGGTATTACTAGCTCTTTCAGCCGTCTGGGCAACTGCCACACTATTCGCCCCCTGCTGCAGTTCGTTATCATCTACATTGGCTTCGTCCTCCACCTCCTCTGCCTCTAGCTCCTGCGGCTGCCTCTGCCCCTAATTAATAGAATCGATATCGAGTACAGGTCTAACCACCTTTAGCTTGTAATCGTCTGCTACGCTTCTACTTGTGTTAGGAAAACTCTCTTGACTAAGCTGGCTCGCTAGTAACGCTATAGGGTGATGTCGAGGCGTGCTTTTAAGACGAGCAGGAAGGGGTGCCGTGGGCTCAGATGTGGCACAGCGTGGATCAGGGCCTCTAGCGCTCTTCTGATCGTGCAATAGCTCGCTCAAGAGGCACAAAGGAGGCACAGAAGGGGGTGTGGGACTTGGCGTCGAAGTTTTTTTCTTTCTGTAAGACGCGAGCGCAGAGGTAGGTCAGGGAAGTCCTCAATATCGTGCCATCTATCATCAGGACTAGGAGGCACCGGAGTTGCCGAGTCGACTGTAGCCTCTGGGCTATCAAAAGGATCTGTATCTGGCGCAGTATCTTCAGCATAGAGCCCGCTATCACCGATTTCGACCCCGGAGGCGCTCGAGTCGCCGTCTCCCAGTAGGTCGATCGGGTCGTCTATACTATGTTAGAATAACTAGTTGTCTATTTCCACGGCAAATGGTAGTAGACACGCTCACCTGGACTGCCGCCTGAGCTGTCGCCTGGTATGGACCTGCTGTAGTCGATAAAGCCGCCCCTCTCCTCTGAAGCTACCTCCGTGATTCGAGGGCTGTATTGTCCGGGTACGGGTCTGCTGTTGTGGAGCCCTTCTTTTGTAGGGTAGGATTTAAGAGCTCTTCGACAGTAGGGAGGTCGTCGTCATCGTCGCTGCCACTGTAAAGAGTGCCCGTTTCTGCTAAAATTTACACAGGTTAGTTTTTGTTACTACAGCCAAATATCTCCATTTTAGAACATACCTTGAATCCCAGGCCTGTATCCTCTATTATCAGCTGCTGGCGGCTGGCTGCACAACTGGACTGCAAAACAAAAAGGGGTTGCAGAGATGGGAGAACCAAAGGGTTTATATAGCCTTCTTGCAGGCTTTTCGCACCGACCTCGCAGAACCGGAATACGCTGTATAACGTCAAAGCAACCTGTTGAGTGAAAAGGCTAAGTACTGTCGCCGTTACGAAGATCTCCCGCTTGATCTGACATGGTTTCGAAAGGCTACGAGAAGGAGGACCTTGGCACAACAACACTTGCATTGCCGATGTCAATTTCGGTCCAGTCTTCTTCAGCTAGGGTGCCAATGCCGAAGAGTCCTTCGCAACCGTTCGCGGCAAGGACATCAGCCAAGCTTCAATAAAGTTTGGTGGAAAGACAGGGGGAGCTAGCTCCGCGTAGGAGACACATCAGCAATGATTGTATACTATAAATGGGGAAACTGAGAGGCTGTGGTAGTATTAGAAGTGGGATTACGAGGTAGGCACGATGGCGAATTCCATAGGGAGTATATTACTACACATCCAGGTGGCAGGAATGATTTTGCTACTTATGTCTTCTTTAATGTCCTTGAGCTCCTCGTCGTTCATTTCGTACCCGCTGCCTTGCACTTTGACAATCACTTCGTCCCTATGGACGTAGTGATGGCAGTGCTGGAGGTAGAGAACAAATGCAGTTTGAGCACCGAACTTGATGAATATCTCGCGGAGCAGGCCATTGATAAGATCATCAATATGTGGAGCCTGTGAAAGCGATACTTGAGTGATTGCTTCGCTTAGGTGGTATCTCAACTTGATTAGAAAATATGATACTCACCTGGCGACGAATGTTCGCCTCCTCTAGGGATGGCAGCTTATTGTAACGGATAGTATCGATAAGGGGCAATGATGATGATGATGTGTTAGATGGTGGACTTGGGGAGCATAGAGATAGAATAAGGCTGTGATATTTGATGGAGAAAAAAAGGCATCGTTCATATATTGGGCGATGATTAATATAGTAGGGATCAGATGAGGAGGTAGGGGTAAATCCACCTTGCTATAAAGAGACATACATTCTGAATTGCCCGCAATTGACCCTACAGTTATCGCTGGTACATGTCTGCACATATTGTGGCTACAGGAAAAGGGCCACATCGTGGCCAATAGACGACCATAGAAATAGCAATAGAACAAAGAAACGTCTTTCCTCTCTGATCGCCGATCAATACACCAATTATCTTGTATTAACGGAGTTACCTAGGGTAGTAAGAGAGAACCGGACTTGGAAACAGTAATTACTATGAAGTGAAGTATTGGTGCAAAATCAGCCTGATTCTTATCAACTTAGGTCTAACGCATATAGCACCTACTAGGCTTTTAAGAAATAGAGGCTGAGGTACATGACTAGAAGCACGGTATCATTTATGACATCGTTGTTGTAGAATTAGACTTGATAATTGAGCTCGTCTCTGACTGAGGTTTAATGTCCTTCAAAGCGTCTGAAGATACGGCAGAGACAATTTGTACAAACAGGTAGATAGGATCTCCGACCACCTTACTAGATTTGACGGTCTTATCCTGCGAAGAGCGACTTGATGAGTTTCGCTGGACATCTATTGTCTGGGCGATGTTTAACTAAGATTCAGCGGATGAGTCATTCACGTCCATCACGTATGTTCCGTAAAATGAGGTGAAGGTTGTGCTTGAACTGAAAAGAATAGTTGAAGTTAGCCACTGGGAATTACTTGACATTATGTACTGAAGCCCCTTGGTCGGTGGGGGCTGTCATCTGTGATCTTGGTGAGGCTAGAGTTGGTACCCAAAAGCACAGAGGCGGCATTATACCTGGAATATACCGTGCCCCGGAAGTGATTTTGGGGATGGATTGGGATTCCAAAGTGGATATTTAGGCGATTGGTGTCATGGTGAGTACAGTCGGTAGCAACTTATAACCGCGATTTTACTAAAATTATATATTTTCGAATATATATCTTCTTAACTCTCTCTTTTTAATACTATAAAATACCAATACTATATTATCTACTAGGCCCTATATCTAGGAATATTACAAGGAAGAAGTAATTAGCTCTATATAGAAGAGGATGAATTACTAAGGTAGCTTCTTAAGGTAATAGAAATATAGATATTACCTATACCTTCTAAGTAGTAGATTTAACTATTTAAGATATTATATACCTTAACCTATTATATAATAAAGGTTCCTCTCTATCTTAAAAGCCCTAAAAGAAATTATATAATAATCGAGATAAATAAGTTATCCTAAGGTATATATACCTTAAGCTAAAGTTAATATATAAGTAGGTTAAAGAGGCTATAAGTATTAAATATTCAACTACTACTATTAAGAAGATATTAAAGGAATATAGTATTATTAATTAGTATATAAAGAAGAGGCTAGAGTTAATAAAGGAATATATAAAGGAATATTATAACTAGTATAAAGCTTAAGAGGAATAGATATTTATAGACTAGAAGAATATTATATAGAGTAATATATATTTAGTAAAGTATAGTTTAGGTAAATTAATATAATAGGTCTTTTAAATAGTAGCTTAGAAATAGAATAAAGAGATAATATTAATCTATCCTAAAAGTAAGGATATATTAGTTATAATTTAGGGATATTTTTAAAGAACTATTAATAATATTAGTCGGAGTAAGCTATATATTTTAGACTATAATTTTAAGAGTAAGAAGTATAGCTACTCTTTATACTCTTATATTAAAGTTCTTAAGGATTAGATACTAAAATACTTCTAACTAGGCCTTATATTTATATAGGATAGTACTTCTATCTATATATCTTATATAATTTATAAATAGTTTATAGATATAGATATACCTATACTCCTATAACTAGTAGTCTCCCCTAATTTAAACCTTATTAAATATATCTAGTAGTATATAAAAAAGTAAGTTCTAGATATATACCCTAAGCTTTAAAATATAGGGAAATCTAAAGAAGTACTTATAGTATTAGAGTAAGCCTTAATTAATACTTAGAATAGCCTCCCTAATAAGTTATTTATATCTTTATTAGAGAGTATACTAAAAAGGATAAAAGTATATATTAAGGTAGATAGATAGTATATAAAATACTAGGAAACTAGTACTTTTAGGAATAATAAATTCTATTATTTCTTATTATATATTAAAAGAATGAATATAATATAATTAGTGGTTGATTTATAATAGCCTTAGTAATAGGCTAAGTAGTAGGCTAAATTATGAAATCATGGTTATAAGTTGCGACCCACTGTATTATAAATCAATGACGAAACAGTTGATTCTACTAGCGCATTGTTGCTAGACCTGTCTGATGGGAGTGTTTTTGGAATCTCCTGCAGGAGTTGGGTCACACCACTTTGCTAAAGTAACGAAGACACTTCGAGATCAAAAACCAGATGCCCTCTACAACAAGCTAGAATCGAGCTAACTTTTATTTAATCTACATAGATCTGGGATCTTCTTGAAGGCGGCCATTTATTCTTCGCAAAGAAAATCCGAATACTAGATGATGAACAGCACCTTGCAGAAATGGTTTCACTTTTAGGGCCTCCACCTCTAGAATTCTTGAAACGACGTGAAAAGTCCTATTAATAATGGGACGTTCAAGGTACTGCACCAAAATCCCTGTTCGTCTAACTCAAAAAAGATAGTATTGTTCTGCTCAGGTTACTATACGGTAATAATTAGTGCTTTCTTCTGTAGCCGGGACAATGCCTTATTAACCTGCTTCTTCCGTCTTTTAAATCCGCGCTCTTCTGATAGTATATACCATGTGGAACAGGCATATAGCATCCCTGGAATGACTACTACTTTGTAGAGCTTCAGAATCTGATCCCTCGTCGGCCCCTACGTAGACCCTGTAATTGCAGATAGAGCATGGATTGACTTAGTTGCCCTTGCTACTGCCTTGTTAAGGTGAGCTCTTCTACTGAGCTCGGAATCTAGCTAAACTCCTAGGTAACGAACATTCTGCTTCCTGGCAAGGAGGATGGAAGCCTAAGGCTGGCCGAGCCACAGCGGCGTCTCACTCCCGCAACTAGTGCTAGAGCCGAATCCTGACGAGACGGGGAGCAGTAGCGATAGTGATAGCGACGATGAGCTCGCCAACGGCATCCTCCAAAGCTACATTCTCCTCTTGATCAGGGCTCTCGAGTCACTACTGCCTCTAGTGCCGAGGGTCAACTGCCTTTACCGGCACCTTCTGCTTCTAAAACTATGGATCCGGAGTTGCTATCTAACTGTAGCAATGTTAGCAGATCTTCTAGAGACGCCCTGCCGATGCCCTGCGAAATTACGTTCTGTCTATACTCCTACACTACTGCTCCTTTACAGCAATAGTCCGGGACGGTTGTAACGGGCGAGGAGTCTCTTTCGGCCAGCTTACCTGGCTTATCGAGAGCATCGGCCATGTAGGAAAGATTAATGACTTTGCGATCAAGCCGATAGAGTAGTATTTTTCCTCTTAACTGGCTTGAGCCAGTATACCTCATCCTAGTCCTTGTGCGGTAGAGCGACTCTGTCGACTGCCGCAGAGGCAGGCAATAACCACGTGGATGCGACGCGTACACGACCCTAGAATGGTAGAGCCGTTGATGCCGGGGCTCTTGCATCGCAGTAGAGTAAGCCGTTAAGCAGTGAGGACGATAGCGATTCCCGAGTCTAGCAGCGATAATAACGGATATTCGAGTGAGGCTGAGCAGGGCCGTTTAACCTTGAGCACGACTAAGCTGAGCCGATGGTCAGATCTAGACGAGCAGCGCTTGCTAGCATAGAAGAAAGAGGGCAAGTCTTAGGAATGGATCTTCGACAAGTTCCTAGCTAGAATCAGGTGGGAGAAGCGGGAGGGGTAGAGATACAGCAGTAGGAAGAGCTTGTAGGACAGGACAAAGTGCTCGGGCGGCCAGCTATGAGTGGTCTATGGTAGTTGACTAGTAGTAGAAATGAATGCACAGGAAGGTTCGGAGTGGAGCTCTAAGTCTTTGCATACTGGTTGCTGTCTTGTTGGAATGCGTAAAATAAAGTACAAAGAATTGTGAAGTACTGATTTTAGTGTCGTATAACACAACTGGGAGTTATACTCTCCTGAAGGCCACGACTGGTAGATCTTAGGCCGCAGCCTTAAGAGTGCAGGGCGTCATAAGAGCGTATAATCAGGCCAAAGAATTGGGGGCCAATATAATATAAATGGTTAATGGTATTTTCAATTATTTCAACTACTACTATTTCCCTTAGAATAAGTCTATCACAATCGTCAACCCAGTGCTTCGACAATATTCAAGACGTACTTAGTATGAAGGAGGTACGAATATATAGCCTCATAGTTGTAACTACCCTTTCCGTATATGGTAACATAACCCTCTAAACGGCATCACTTTGGCTCATGAGGTGATATCTAAAAGGTGCACTTGTTCCTTGTTTCGAAACACGAGTGCCTTTAGTTAACGACACCACCTCATGAGCCAAAGGGATGCCGTTTACTTGCAGCATATTCCTTGACATATTATGGACCTCACATTTCTATTTCCTTTGCTTAAATGAGAAATCACTAACTCAATACCCCTCCAATTCTCAAAATACCCCCGGTCACAACAAAACTCTACAATCGAGGTGTCTTTGAAATCCCGCTTGAAGTCCTACTAGCTACAGTGGTAGCCGCGAATAAGGTGGAGTAGGATGTACCCAAGCGATTCTAAATCCTCATAGTAGCAAGTTTCTAACGAGTTAGCGTTAAAACGAAATCATTACTAGCATACAGTACGTACTGGCCTCTAGAGATCCATCGATTGACTTTTCATTCCTTGGGAGACGCGCTTGGCATCCCTAAGTTCGTTGCTAAACTTCTTGTACTCTATAGCAAAACTATTAGGCAAAATGCAGCCAAGGATCCAGCCTTACGTATGAATCTCCTTGATCGGCGAGGAGAAGGACGGTTTTCAAGCTGAACCTGCCGTTACAGTAGTGGAGGAAAAATATCAAATCCGCCGATGCTATATATATCTCCAAGTGAAGGATCTACAATCTCTGAGATACAGAAGGGTTCTATGATGAACGAATTCAAAAAGTTTGTAATCCTACTCGTTGAAAAAGCTGGGCGGGTTGGGAGAGGACAGAGAGTCTGATGTTGGGGGGGGGGGGGGGGTTAAGAGTCTGGTGATGGACTAAGAGCTAGGTGGAGGAATGAGAGAGTTGAAGAGAAACTCAAGGGACACTCGTACCTTTATACGTGACAATCGTAAGGAATAGAAAACCACGACGTCTCGCTTTCATACAGCCAGGAAGTACATCCCAAACCCCCTCGGCCAGGACAGCCGATGTATAATTGAATATCAAGTAGACAGGTATCAATAGAGGCCGAAGAAGAGAGTCCCGCCCGTAGATCCTGATATTCCTCGTATAAGACAGCCGCGTTATACCCGACTAGTGACGATTCCGGTAGACGAGTACGCTGCACTACAACTTCAACTGAATATGCCTTACTTTTGGCGCCTAGCTCAAGGTGACATACTGGCTAGAATTGCCAATAGTTGGCCCCAGGGTTACTTGCGATCCGATTGAGTATCTGATTGCTGTCTTAGCGTGGAACCAAAAAGGATGGTAACACAATCATACATTATAGGTCCATGAGGGAGTCTTATTGTCCAACCACTGCTTTATGACTCAAGACTTACTTCGCCCAACACTGATTTCGGTGTCTATAACTAGAAGCTCCTTTTTAAGGAATATGGCTGGTAGATCCTAGGTGACAGCCTTGTGAGTGATTCCAAATCCTTTACTTCATGCATCCCGACGAGGCAACAGCCAGCATGCAAAGAGTCGGCGCCATGCTCAACTAGCTTTGAGACGTCAATTTAATCACGGATCTCGGACCCTGCTATCCTCTCCTCACTCTCTTTACATGCCTTACAAAGGCTGGGGAAGATTGATTATTTGTAGGTGCAAATGTTATTTTCAGAGGGTGTAGACGAAGTTGGATGCTATTTCTAGATAAGGCTAAATACGGTCCAGCCATACAGCTGTATTAGAGCAATTAGAGCCAAATTAAAATAAGTCCCCCAGGCAGTTTTGACGGTTGTACGAAGCTGTGGATTTAAAAATCGTGGGGTAAAATGCAGCTGAAAAATCTCGCACTGCAAGCCGAAGATCTCTCTCAATGAATGCACACACTCGTCCCCATTGTTTCTTCACAGCTATCCAGCGTCTTCACTCATGTGGTACTACGAACCTATTTCAGGTGAATGGTTAACATCAGCGAAATTCAGTCGGCCACTATTAGATTCCCCGTTTCCTAAAGAATTTATATTTCTAGTACTGACCAAAGAAGATCCCTTGACACAATCTGCAGGCTACAGCCCTATGAGATATGATATTGTGGATCATTATACATTGAAGTCCTTCGATCCAACAACGAAGCTTTCGAAAGGTATAAATGACCGCTACTATGCCACGGTCGAAGTCTATTATCAACTTCATTGTCTGAACATAACTCGGAAATTCATCTGGCGGGACTATTATCAATATGTGGATACCTTTTAGGATCCTCTGGAAATGGTATAGGAATACGTTAGTAAGTATTATAATCACTCAAAGCTTGGATAGTTTTCTAACAGAGTTTTAGATTACTGCATAGACCTTCTTCGTTAAGTACTCATGTGTAACAGTGAAGTTGGTCTTATCTTTTACACCGATGTTGGGAATAAACAACCTGTGGCCCGGGTGTCGACAACTCACATGTGTTGAAACTTCTCGGAGATTACAGAATGGGTTAATAGACATGATTCTGAGTTGGGTGGGTTTACTGAGTCAATTCCAAAGTAAGGTCAATTCTATGTTTATATAGGATATAGTAGAATGGAATTGCAAGAGAGCACTGTCTTTTTAGATATCTGTCGTTGAAAAAAGTGATGCCAAATCTGCCTGACAATATGTTGCGAAGAAAAGATAACTTAGTAGATTCCAATAGGTGGTAAAATAGGTAAATAACATGTGAGCTCCCCTAAATGGGCGTGGGATGGGCACTTAGCTAATTTACAAGAGCATGGATATTGTATGATACAATTGTAACTTCCACAAGCAGTAGTATATTTGTAGTTATGGGAAGTCCAAACTGAAGCTGCCTATAGAGAATATGTGTATGTCTCCTAGTCCAAAGGATCATTTGTAACGACCTTGTCCTTATTAATTTCCTCCCCAATTCTTCTATTCTATGCCCATTGTTGAATTTTCGAAAAGCTTCGACACGTATGAACTACCTCGGCTACAACTTTCATGCTAGTATCAAGTGATGTACGAGCGAAAGTAATAGGAGTTACGTTGTTACTGCAATGCAAAATCATTGGGATTAACATATCAGCATATAGTACATGGGATTACAAAAACTTACCATGATGCCTTGACGAAGCATATGAATGCAATGGTCTAAATGTTCTATGCCCATTAGGTCGTCTAAGTTTATTATATTAACATCACTATATATACCCTTTCTTATAAGATTCTTTGCAGTTGGTTAGATGTACGCTTTTTAAGGAACAATTGAACAACCAGGCAATGAAGCTGATGGAAACCGCTAGTTGGACTACATATCCACCCTCTTGGTCAGGAACAGGGAGTGTTTTGTTGTCCATCGGCTGTGCTTCATCCGCAGTGAGTCTTATGATTCCAACTTAAGAGTATCAGTAGTGAGCAATAAGGTAGGGTAAGGGACATGACTTACAGTCATAGTGGCCTCCCCATAGTTTGTTATTCTCCTCGTTTGGGGCTGCACTTTGGAACGGTGATTGTTTAATGTCAAATGCACTTGAAAAAACTATACGTTTGTTTTCGATAGCGACGAGAGCAGGCGCTTAAGCCACCCACGGCGATTAGTGACTCGGAAATCAATTCACTCGGAGAGAGAACTCACAGTAGGTAAGAATTTATTCGTTAGCGGTCTCAGAAAACAATAGTTTCTAGGCAACAATAAAGTTCAACAACAATGACAGAGGAACTATCAATTTCGTGATGCGAATACGCCAGTGGTAGCGGATGGACTTTCGATCTTTTATCATAATTGGATCTTCATCATCTTCTGGTACCTTATTCTCTACTAAAGTGCTGGTGTTGGAGCAGATATTTCTGAGCCGTATATACTGGAATCCGTTCTGGCTAGCCATGATTACTTCAGAATATGTCTAAGTACTGGTTGAAAATAATAGAATAGGATGAAGTTGCTGATGATTTCCTGGGACACAAATAGATATGTTTATAGGAGTGGGAGGTTTCATAGCACCTCGGCACAGGAACGTATCCTTTATTGGAACCCCACCTGATTCGTGGCCGAAGGCTGTGCCATTTTGTCACAATATTATGTTAAGATAACAAGAAGTGCTATGATTGGAATGCAGAGGATGGGGCAAGTTGTTAACCTCCCTACAGCTGTCATGCAGAAGCACTCGCACCTGCCCCCTGGCTTCAGGGATTTTACCGAGCATGTTGGAACTGTTGGATGTAACATTAACCTGTAGATTTCTGAGCACAAATGATATAAATGATACCTAGGCAAGGAAATTCCCCTACAAAACGGTATAAGTCCTTTCAATCCTGCCCTCTATCCACCTTCAACATAAAGACAGAAATCCCCTTTATAACCTTGCTTGCTGGTACGGCCTCCATGGCCAGCCCCCTCACTCAATGAGGTAGACATCTACTATACCGTGCATCAACCTCCACTAACTGAGAAATAGGGGATTATAGAACGTTACGTCCATACCCCCGCAGTTGGTAGTAGACCGACTGTTGATAGGATTAGTACCAGAGGCCAGCAGGTAACTTTATATTCTAACAAAAAAGGAGGGATTAGCAGTAGTCTAACTGTCGATGAGACAAGCACCAGAGAGAAGTGAGTGCCTTCGTACACTAGCAAGGTTGGGATTTCTAACCACTAGGTATACGACCACCAACTCCTTCCAAATGAATAAATGCTAACACATCCCAGTTGCCCAGTGGTCTAGGATATCTGGAGGCTGACAGCCTTAAAAAGGGCTACCATGCTCATTTCTTGAGTATGCACGACTCCAGCTCCTGGCTTCAGTCGGGAATAGTCAAAATCAAGTGTTTTCGTTCCTGCACTTAATAATCACTTCCTTCTATTGCAACCGCAAGATATCAGAATTGGAGACACGCCAGGGTAAAATTGTGTAAAGGATTGTATCAACATCTGCGACCTTGTTAATACCCGGAATGGTTCTTGGTCGCTTGACGTCCAGCTTCTCAAGCTCATCCTCCTAAGCTTTTATAACATCCTACTTGACTCTGTCCTTGGTTGCCGGCGGGAGTGTTGAAGGAAACCCGTAAAGCTTTGCTTCCCTCAAAGCTATATCCTCGCTAGCTTCGTCGCTAGGCCAACCTCGAAACTGACCACCAGCACCATCAAAGGAGCGAAGGAATTCATAAGAAGGATGTGAGGCACATGCAAAATCAATGTTAATGTTGCCCAGCGATCACGTGTTCCCTATATTGGAACCATGGCACCAAATATATCCTCATTTTGTCTCTCGCATCGTATAAAAATATCTTGTATATATAGAGTAAGCTATATATACTTTATATATCTAAAATAGCCTATTTTATATAGTATTCGGGCCTTTTATAATACCTCCTACTTTATATATTAAACCTACTAGTTAGTCTCTCTTTTAGATAACTAGTACTTATAATTTACTTATTATATATATATATAATTTCTACTAGTTTAAAGCTTAATAGTTATAAGCCTAGGTATTTACTAGCTATAATTAAAACCTACTAAAATATACTAAAAATAACCTAAATTAGTATCTAAAGGTAATA